>CDFC01060411.1:91468-143437 GCA_000826385.1 Acanthamoeba rhysodes | reverse complement strand
CACACACACACACACACACACACACACACACACACACACACACACACCACACACACACACAACGTCAAATAACGAAACAACCGAAGCACAGCTGTCCCAATGACGCGATGAAGTTGTACGAGAGGTGTGAGAGCATGCGTGGCAGGAACGTAGAGGCGCCCGAAGGCTTGAGCATGAGGAAGGTATGGTCGCCCGCCGCGGTGGCCGCCACGTCCTTCAACGCAACCACACTGCGGTGCAGCCCGGGGTTGTCGATCTTCTTGGGCACGTTGGTGTTGGCCTTCGCTCCAATCCCCTGTGTTGGTGATCAATCACGGATCACGCATTGGGGCATTTGAGTTAACACACACACACACACACACACACACACACACACACACACACACGTCGGGCATGCAAGGAAACAATAGCCGCCAGGCCTCAAGGGAACACAGGCCTGATACCAGATTGGAGGCGAGGCCCCAGGCGTAGGCTGTGGTGCGGCTGGTGCCGTCCACCTGTCCCTCCACCAGTGCCACGGTGTGCAGTCGCCCGCACGCCACATGGATCACCTTTGGCACACAAAAAACAATGAATGAATAGTTTCTCTCTCTCTCTCTCTCAAAGATGGCCGATACCTACCTTGGTACCCAGCAGCTCAAACACGGCACGAGGCTGCAGCTCCATTTGTCCTACACCGTGTCCGAGCTGTCCGTAGGAACCCTGACCCCAGGTGTAGAGCGTTCCCGATTCTGGGATTGGGATGGTGCGACAAGTGACGTTAGCCAACACCCGACTCGAAAGCACACGCTCCACCGAACACGAACGGACCTGAAGTCGCAGCGGTGTGAAAGGCGCCGCATGATACATGCGTGATATGCTGACGGTGCAGGGAGGCGAGTAGCGACGGCCGGGGCCGGCCCGACTTGTCGCCCAGGCCCAGTTGACCGAACGCATTGCTACATAGAGAAAGGAGAGTTTAAGGCTGCTGAGATGTCGGTTGCTTGGCTCTGTCGTGTGGATGTAAGTAGTACCCTCCCCAGCAGTACAGGCTGCCCGACACTGAACACGAAGTGAAGGTGAGCATCTGACACGAAAGACTTGAAAGGCCATTGGGAGGTACCTGTCAATGCCATGCAGTGCGTGGTGCCGGCGGAGAGCAGGCGGATGGGTATGCCGGTCAAGGGCGCCACCAACGTGAGCGAGCTCTTCGGTATTACCTCGCCGGTGCCCAGTTCTAAGAAGAAGTGCGTTAGACATGCAATGAGATTCTCTCACCCGCCTCTTGATGAAGCGAAGGTGCGCGGTGCGCGTACGTCCGTTCATGCCTTCGCCGCAGGCATAAACTTCTCCGTTGTCCGCGAGGGCCAGGGTGACGTTGCTCCCGCACACGACCTGCGCCACGGTCTGGTCGCCGGCCTTGAGCCGCTTGGGACGCGAGTAGTCCTGGTAGTCGCCCGTGCCCACCTGGCCCTTGTGATTCTGGCCCCACGCGTAGACGTGCCCGCCCTCACTCAGCACCGCCGTGTGCGTCGCTGTGGGTGGTCACCATTAGCGTTTGCGCCGAGTCCACGCGGCGTGGTCGTGGGGTGGTGTGATCGCAGTACCGCCAGCAGCGGCTTGAACGATGCGCATGGTCTCGAGGGCCTCGACGCGCTGGGCCGCAAACTGCCTGCCCGAGCGACCCAGTTGCCCAAAGTCGTTGTTGCCCCAGGTGAAGAGCTCGCCCGGCTCTGTCGAGACGCGACAAGCAGCAGAAGAGGTGAGGTAGCACACACCAGCGAAGTGCGTGCGACGTGACTTCACGCAAGGAGTGCCACCGAGCTTTGATTGAAGGATGGAGGAGCAGGCCTGGGCGTACCGTTCAAGCCCACAGAGTGCTGTCCGCCGCAAGCGATTTGCAGAAGGCGCTTGCTGGTGAGGTCCTCCGCCAACTTGGCCACACCAACGGGCTCGTCGTTGCCCACGCCCAGTTGCCCTGCGTGCATCAATCGGCAGAACTCGATTAATCATCTCTACGTAAATCGATTCTTGTAGGCTACTACTCCCAACATCCGACGCACCAGAAGCGTTGCCGCCGAAGCACCAAACCTCGGCTGCCGCCATCATCCGTCGGTGAAAATGAATGCAACGTTGTGGCTTTCGTCGGGTAGTGCTCACCGTTGTGGCGCTCGACCCACGTGAGTCATCGGCGACTCTTCCTTTCGCCGTAGCGACCAAACGCGCCGAAAAATACCCAACCACTACCCCCACTTTCATTGCCGCGCGTGTCGTGCGGCGTGTGCGGTCGGCGACCTCACAGGTATCGAAGGCGGTGCACGGCCTCGGGGTCTTCGAGGAGCGGAGAGATGAGGGTGGGAGGCCGGCGCTGGTGGTGCAGCTGGTGGTCAGTGCCTGCAGTGACGCTGGTGTCGTGGCTGTCGGAGGCAATGCGTTGCGCACTGTGTGCGCCGATGGTGGGTCAGTAGTGAATGGGTGAATGTCTGACATCAGTTGGCCTTGTCGCTGTCCTCCGCGTGAGAGCCACCGACCAGGACAGACTCCGCCAGCAGCAACGAGTCTGGCAGCTCGTACCCGCTGCTCAGTGGCGTGCCCATCGTCCCTCCTCCTCGGCCGCCGTCGCGCTGCGTGTGCCGCCGAAACAGGAGCAAGCCGACAAGCATGCCCAGGACCAGGAAGCTCACGGCGATCAGGTTGGCCAGCATGTGGACCCCAGCGAATTTGTCCTGCATGGGGTCACCGAGGATGAACGTCTGCTTTTCCATGACGCCCAGCGTGGCTGCCACGATAGCGCCTGCTCGATGACGCCGAGCGGGTGAGTTCATGAATCATATGCCACCACAGACCGGCGCCGCACTGGAGAGATGGACTGGACACGAACCAAAGTAGGTGAAGACGCCGGCCAGACGATGCGGCGTGACCAGGGCCAGCCGAACGCCGTCCCGTGCTCCGGGCCACAAAAACGCTGCGCAGCCGATCACCCACTGTCCCCACGCCTCTCGGGTCAACACGCTGCCCAAGAGACGCAAATAGGGAGGAGAGCAGCAGCTGATGCTACGAACCTGGATGAAGAAGACGATGCACACCATCATACCGACCCAGCTGTGAAGCGAATAGAGATCTGGGAAGCCCCTGCTCGACACGGTCAGCCCGGCTTACGCCCAGCAGCTGCGGCTGGTGGCTGCAACAGAGAGGGGCGCACTTGTCGGCGTGGAAGCGGAAGACGAAGATGAGGCCCAGGAGCATGAAAGCGAAGGCCAGTACGTGCAGGGCAGCGTGTGCCAGCTTCTGCCGCCACCTCGAGGTCGGGTAGGCAGCGAACGACACCACCGCTGCAGGTGCACGCATTTTCACCACGTACACAGATTAAATCTCACACACCTGGTAGAGCCAGCCATCACGGCAACGTAGAGAGAGAGAGAGAGGGAGGGAGAGGAGCGGGAGAGCTGTGGACCTTGTGTTTCGAGCCCGAGAAAGGCGAGGACCATGAAGAGGGGATGGTAGTTGAACGGGTAGTCGGCCACCTGCGTGCCGAAGCCGTGTCGCCCGTGGACGAGCCAGATGAGCACGAGCGCCACAACCAGCACGGACCATGCGTGCACCGCGAACCCCAGCATCTTCCCCGCCGCTGGCATCTCTTTCTTTTAGCCGATTATTCAGAACGAGCGAGGTATTTTCTCTCTTTATTGTTTTCACAAGATCAATCTTACACCTCGCCCACGCCAGAATGTCGAGCCAGCAACCAGCACAGCAGACGACCCGAGTGCTGCGAAAGCCAGTCTGTACGCTCAATGCCACTGCGGGGGCTCCATTCGTTGGCAACGAAGATGGATTAAAACTGGCAGCATCGATTTCTTATTTATTTTTTTGTTTGTTTGTTTTGGATGATGAGCTGGCCGCTACCCTGCACACCCTAGCGCCTAACATGCATTCATCTTTTTTCCAGTCACGACCCTCAGCGCGGTGGAGCCTGGGTCGAAAGGACACAATCTGGTCCTGAAGGTGGTGAGCAGCAACGTGGTGGTCGAAAAGACCAGGACCGACAGCTCGCGAGTGAAGATCGCTGAAGCCCTTGTGGGCGACGACACTGGCGTCATCGTGCTCACCGCTCGCAACAGTACGCGGCCTCCCTCTGCACTGCGCCCGTGTCGGTGCCTAACACGCGTGGGCGTGTCTTTGGCTTGTGGTGCGTCCTCTCTGCAACACCGCAGACCAGATAGAAGTGGTGCAGCCCGGCCAGACCATCATCGTGCGTAACGGCAAGGTGGACATGTACAAAGGCTTCATGCGCCTCGCGGTTGACAAGTGGGGCAAGCTGGAGAAGGCGCCAGAGCCGGCCACGTTCGAAGTGAACGAATCCAACAACCTCTCTGCGCTCGAGTACGAGCTGGTGAACGTGGATGAGTGATCTTCGTCCGAAACAAAGATAAAAAATAAAACGGTGGGCAGTGGATGATGGCACAGTCAACGTCCACCACGAGCCACTTTGGCGCAAGAGCTGGAAAGAGCTTGAGAGTCGCGAAGGAGAAGATTATTTGTTTTTTGGTTGGAACATGCACATTTAAATAGTCTTCACCACCTTGATGGTGCCGGCGATTCTGTCGAGGTCCCTCTGGCCGTTGGAAGTGATCTTCCTGCCACTGTGAAATGAAATGGCAAGAAGAATTAGAGTCTTGCTTGCGAGAAAGACAGAAAATGAATCACGAGGGGGAGAAGAAAGCTGTCGTACCCCTTGGTGTCCTTCTCGAGGACCTTGATCTTCTCGAGCTGCTGGAGGATGGAACGGGGAACAGCGCCGGAGGCCCTGCAGTGGTGGCTGGGGCGGGTGCCGTTGTTCTGCCTGCCGCCGTACAGCTGCCTCAGCTTGCCGACGCCGAGACCACCACGAAGGTAGACCTTACGGGCGATCGAGGCTGTGGGGTCAACAAAGTACGTAGATGATGACTTAGATGCATGTCATCAAAAGGGCAGCAACACGATTCAGAAGTGTGATAAATTGAAGATGAATCAGCAGGGCATCAGATGCCGTAACGTACCCGCACGGATGTAGTACCAGTCGGGATCATAAGGGGACAGCTCCTTGTAGGTGGCGGTCTTGACGAGATCGGTCCACTTGGGGACGCGGATCTTGCCGCTGCGCTTCAAGTGCTGGGCATAGGCTTGCACGAACTCCTGAGCGGGAACGTCCTTGACGGTAACGCCGACCTTCTGCGACATCGTGGTACGTAAGGGGATAGAAAGGGGAGAGAAAGAACAAATCGAGGGCTCGCCCAAGTCAAAAACAGTGGTCTTATCATCCCGGTTATTTCCGGCCACGCTCATTACTGTCGACAGCAGAAAAAAGCGCAGGGAGAGAGGGAACAAGAAATTGGATTGAATCATCGAAAGCTATCCAACATGTCGGCTCGCAATTTCGGTCTTACGGAGGGTGAGATTCAGGAGCTCAAGAAGCGCCCCTACCCGCGCTTCGCCCCTGCCCCCATGCAGCGCCTCATTTCGCAGGCCAAGGTCATCTGGCCCTTCGCCGTCGGATGGGCTGTGACTCTTTTCCTGTACAGCAGGATCCCCATTAGCGGTACGATATTTCTCTACGCCCCCCGCACACCACTTCCGTGTTCCGCGCTCTCCCCTTCATTTTAGACGTACGGACACTTAATAATAAATGGGGGGGGGTCTCTCAGACGATGACCGGGCCAAGTCTCACTACCAGTATCAGCTCGACGTTCTGGATGGCAAGATCAAGCCCGAGGACCACCCCATCCACGGCCACCACGGTCACTAATTCGCTGCCCCTTTCCTCCATCTCTTGTTTCTACATCTCCCCGTCGAACATTGAGCGACTTGCTCGACCTCCACCCATCTGCATCTCGTTTGGCTGCGTTTTTTTTCCCCGATTGTTTTTGATGTTCTATTTGATGGCACGTGAAGATGGCAGCGCGTGACCATCTAGTTGTCCTTCGTGTACCACTCCTGCGCCTCGAAGGTGTCGTACTTGTAGTTCTTGAGCGACATGAGGTGCGGCAGATCGGCAACGTCGAACTTGTGCAGCTCCTCCTTGATGCAGAGGAGCCACTCCCTCTTGGCCTCCGCCTGGAGCTTGCTCTTCTCGGCATGGACCTGCAGGTTCTGCGCGGCGAGCTTGGCTCGCTCTGCCCGCTCCTGCGATTCGACCTTCTCTCGCACCACCATCTTCTCTCGCCACTCCTCCCTCCTCTTCTTCAAGCGCAGGGCCTTCCATCTCTCCATCTGCTCTCGCTCCTGCCGGAACCTTTCCCGTTCCTTCTCCAGCTCGATGTTGCAGTAGACCGTCGCTCGTTTCCTCACCTCAGTCATCCTTCGGCGCTCAGCTCTCCTGTGCGCCATGGCCGGCGTTTCGCGCCAGCGGGGCGTTGTTTGGTAGGTGTAGAACACGGGCACATCGAACACGTTGAAAATGGCCTGATTGTCCCTCGCTGTGGAGTTGAATGTACCAATTGTAGGATGAATTGAATGAAATTAAACAATGAAAAGATGAGAACTGGACATGCGACAGAGGAAGAGGAGGAGGAGTAAAGGAGGCGCACCTACGACGGGAGGCACGGGCTTCTCAGCATTGGGCAGCGGAGGAGGCGAGAAAATGTGCAATGCGTACTCGCGATGCGCTCCGGCAGCGATCGCAGGCCGGGCAGCAAGCAGCATCGATGAAGCCGTAGTGGTAGAAGAGGTAGATGAAAGGCCTCCGCGAAGGCAGCCGCCCCTCACTCCCGCGCGCATCATCTTGTAGCGTTCAAAGCTAATTGAACAAAAAAAAAGATAAATCAAATGCCAAAAAGAAAATAGTCCGAGCTCGTTTCGTGCAGGAATTGAGGGATGCAAGCTCCGCCGGAATGTGGGATATGTTGAGAACACCCGGAGAATGGCCGGTGGGAGGTGTGGGTACGCACAAGGCGCCAGACCTCCCTAATCTTGTTCTTTGCGCCCTTCACGTTCAGATCTTTCTCAGATCCCGGTTTTCGTCCTCTACTACGAGTCGAGCCTTTTCTCCTCATCCCCTCGTCGGTTCCCCGCTCCTGCTCCTCCAGTCCTCCATCCATCCACCATCATCAGCATGTCTTCCAAAGTGTTCGTTGGCAATTTGTCCTTCAAGACCGAGACCGAAGCGCTCCGCGAGCACTTCAGCGCCGCCGGTACCGTAACGGAGGCCAACATCATCACCCGCGGCCCGCGCTCGCTCGGCTATGGTTTCGTCGACTTCAAGACCCCCGCCGATGCCGAGAACGCCGTCAAGCTCTTCAACCAGAAGGAGATCGATGGTCGCGTCGTCAACGTCGAGGTCGCTCACCCCCGCCAGGAGGAGAGCGCCGCCAATGGTGGTGAGAAGGCCGCTGCCGCCGGCGCCGCCGCCGACGGCACCCGCCCGCCCCGTGCCCGCCGCGGTCGTGGTGGCCGTCCCCAGACCGCCGAGGGCGAGGGTGCCCCCCAGCCCCGCGAGGGTGGTCGCCGCTTCCGCCCCCGCCAGACCGATGGCGCCGAGGGTGCCGAAGGCGAGGCCGTCGAGGGTGGCCGCAGGCAGCGCGGCTACTCCGGCGCCGCCCCCGGTGCTCCCCGCGGTACCGGCTTTGCGCCCCGCGGCCGTGGCGGTGCCCGCCGTGGTGCCCCCAGGACCAACCCCGACGGCACCCCCGTCGCCGCTGGTGCCCCCGGCAGCCCCAAGCCCGCCGGCGAGCGTGCCCCCAGGCCCTTCAGGGAGCGCAAGCCCCGAGAGCCCCAGGCCCCCAGGCCTCAGCGCCCCAAGTGCGTCATCCTCATCTCAACCATTTTTTTCCCCCTTTCTTCTTTCTCGTCAATCTTTATCTTTACGTCATCCTCTTCCACCATTTCTGCCCATTTTCATTCATCTCTTTTTCAAATTGGAACCCCATCCATCATCGAAACACCAACACTGTGGCGCTGGCAATCTCCGCGCTCAGCGCATCATCTGATCCTCCGCCCAGAGAGCTTGTTCTTTACCTTTTCTTGATTTACTGTTCGCGAAATTTCCTACTCGTTTCCTTGCCTTAAAAATGTTTTTTTTTTGTTTCCAACTGTCGATAACTCTTGGGGCTAACCCTCTGTCTGTTTGCTCTCTGCAGGGAGCAGTCTGAGACCACCCTGTTCGTGGCCAACCTGCCGTTCGCCGTGACTGACGCCGAGCTGGCTGAGATCTTCGCCGGCCTCAAGGTGACCAAGGCCCACGTTGTGGTCAAGCGCAACGGCAAGTCCAAGGGCTTCGGTTTCGTCGAGTTCGCCAACCAGGAGGACCAGCTCGCTGCCCTCAAGGCCAAGGATGGTGAGGTCTACCAGGAGAGGCCCCTCAACGTCAAGGTCGCCCTCGTGCAGGCCGTCGCCGATGCTGCCGCCGCCGCCGCCGAGGCTGAGAAGCCCGCCGAGGGTGCTGAGGCCGCTGCCGCCCCCGCCCCCGCGGCCACCACCACCACCGAGACGAAGGAGGAGAAGGCTGCTGAGCCCAAGGCCGCCGAGACCTCTGCCTAAACGATCAACACGCCACCGACAACCGACCGGGAAGGGGCAGGGGGGACGCCCGCCGTGTGAGCTTGCGCCCACGCAGCCGTCCACCCTGCGCACCGACCACCCGAACGACACACAACACACCGCGCCAACGAGCCTGCGTGGTCGGAGGCGGGGACTCACCGCCTCCGCCCTCGCAGGCACAAACCGAAATAATAAAAAAAATACATAAAAATGTATCGTCGTGTTGGTGTCCTCTCTTTTCCCCCTCCACAGGAGAAAGATGAACCGTTTTATTGGCTGTGCATCTACAACTTCAAATCAAAAGGAAAGAGAAGATGGGCAAAAAAGCAGTGGCAGGAATATCCTCATTGTTGGTGATGTTGCCGTTCAAAGGAGAGTGGCGCTACTCTCCCACAATATAATAAATACGATAATAAATAATAATGGAATATACACAGCGGGTACCAGCTGCGGCCGCTCACACACAGGTGACTTCGCCGCCAGCCTGGAGGGTGGCGATGTTGCGGAGTAGTCGCTTCCGGTGGCCGAGCGAGGTGACGCCCATCTGGACCAGCATCGGCTCCGTGAACTGCAGCAGCTCGGCGCCGGACACGCGCTCGGCGGAGAAGATGGGCTGGTACTGCTCCATGCCTGTGGCCTTGAGCCAATTTAGCACCTCGCCCGTTGTCCACGCCGTCACGCGGTTCTTGCTTCGCGGCGAGATGACGCAGGCGCGGGCCTCGTCGACGAGCCGCAGGATGCGCTGCCGGTGGCCCCACTTGGTGATGCCGATGTCGCTCAGCTGCACGTGGTCCATGCGCATGAGCTGCGCGCCGGTGACGCCGCGCGACACGATGAGGCCCTGGTACTCCTCGAAGCCGTTGACGCCAGCCCACCTGGCCACCTCCTCGGCCGACCATTCGACCATGTCGACGCGGTCGAGGAAGGCAAACGAGCTGTACTCGCCGGCCTCGCGGATGAGCTTTAGCAAGCGCTTCCGCTCGCCCAGCTTGCCGATGCCCAGCGCGTGCAGCGAGGCGTTCTCGAGCTTGAGGAGGGCCTCGCCGGAGACCTTGCCCTTCTTGATGGCGTGGCGCGTGTCTTCGGAGAAACCGGTCTTGTGGAGGTACTCCACCAGCTCCTTGCACGACCACTTGGCCAACGCTGTTTTTTGATAGGAGTTGGAGGAAGAACAGGAGTTAAAACAAATAAGAGCGAAGAGCGAAGACGGTGAGTCCAGGGCGGGCGTACCAGCGGCATCGACGGAGCTGGTTAGCAGGGAGTCAGCGGATTGCGAGCGGGCGGGCGGATCACTATCGAGCACGGGGAACCGGGCCGGTCGCTTGGTGAGGCCAACTCCGGGGCTGTCCGGGGTCGGGGCCGTGGCCGTGCCCGAGCTGCGCGACAACTGCTTGTATGCCCGACCGTTGCTGCCGCCAGTGGTCGTGCTGTCTTCGCTGCTTTCGTTGCCACCGCCGCTGCTGCTCGAACTGGTCGCGCTGCAGTTGCTGTCTTCTGTGTCATCGTCGTCGCTCGAGCCCGATGGCGACAGGGACGACAGCAGGAATCGCGTCTGCTGGCGCGATGCGCGTAGGTGCTCCTCGATATCGTCGGCGCTGTGCACGATCGCCAGTCGGGCCATGCCGCGCGGGCCGGGCGGGTGCAGCTGCACCAGTCCGTCGCTGGCCGCGAAGGGCATCGATGCCGGCTCGTTGCGCGGAGACCGCGGCGACAGCTCGGAATTGTTAAGATTGGTGAGTTCGGCGTCACCACTGGCGAGGCTTCCACTACCGCTGCTGCCGCCATTGCTGAACTTGGTTCGCTTCTTGGTAGAAAAGAGCGACTTGCGGCCGAGCGACTTCATCCCGCTCGACGAGGCCGAGGGCGACGTGGGGTCGGCGTCGGCGTCCTGGCCGATGCTGCCGGGCAGGTTGCCGCTGCCATGAATGTCCGAATCGCTCAGAAGACGGCCCTCCTGTTGACGCGCACACCCGTTTAGAAGCCGACACGCCCACACCTACCACACACACACACACACACACACCACACCCACACGGCACGCGGAGGACGTACTGTGATCATGAAAATGGTGGAGTGGAATTTGGGGATGCAGCCGCGGATGAAGTTTTGGGAGAGCTCCGGCGAGGTGGCGTCCTCCTCCACGCCCGTCTCGTTGAACACGTTCTGTAGTAGCTTGGCGATCCTCACCAGCGCCTTCCGCGCCACGATCGAAATCTCCTTGCCTGCACAACACGACGCACGACACACAGTGCGCGCGTAAGCACACACGCACACACAAGGCACGCGCGCAAAAAGAGTGGCGGGGCGCACGTACCGGGCTTTACGAGGTTGTACAGCTCCGGTGAGACGATGGCCGGACAGTAGCAGCGGAGTCCGACGAGCGCGCCCACCGCGCGGAATTCGAAAGCCGGGAAGCGCTCCTTGGCCGCCAGGTACAGGTGCTTGACGGCCCTCTTGACCAGGCTTTAGACATACAAATAACATATTAGTAAATAAATTATGATTATATATATGAATACATATAAAAACACACACTTAAAGAAAAAGAAAGGTAATAGAGAGATGTAGCGGACCTGGGGGAGTCTTCGATGACGTCAAGCACGGCTTTGAACATCTTTTCGGCGCAGGCGACGAGCCACCGCGTGAGCGCCTCGCCTTCCAGGTCCTCCTTCTTCTTGGCCCTTTGGGGGAACAAACAACCACAGCAACACATCAATGGTGAGTGAGCGAGAGAGTCAGACACTCAACCTCGAAAATGCAGATAGCACGCGAGGGAGATGCGGGCGCAGATCCGCCCTACAAAAAAGGACGAAAACACACAAACAACACACACGGTTGGACTAGTCGCCACCATTAAGTATACGGTTGGGTGGCATAGAACCGGTTGGTGTACAACCAATCGGAAGCTTCCGATGATTAGCACTAATGGTTAATTGTCTTAAAACCACCTGGAACTGGTCGCACGGCAGAATGAAATCAAGCAACAACACCATAAAAATAAATAATTACTGATATATAAATATGAATATCTAAGAAAATGGAGATATTAAGACAAAAAGGGTGCTGGGAGGGCGTAGGCGTACTCCTTCATGATTTCCCTGACGAGGGGTGCGAGCTTGGCCAAGGGCTTGGCGGAGGCCGCGCGGACGAACTCGCCCACGAGGTCCACCATGAGCGACTCCTCGCGCCAAAGCTGGGCCTCGCACGCTGCGCGGTCAAACAACGGTGGGCGTGGGGGTGAGATGAAAGCGAAAGCGAAAAAAGAGAAAAAAGAGAGGAAGCGGCAGTGTTCGTGGCGGAGGGAAAGAGCGCACTCACCCGTGGAGGCTACCTCCTTGTCTATGGCGCGCTCGATTAGCGGGAACACGCACTCGTCGCTCTCGGGGAAGAGCGCCGCGATGGCGGCCGACCACTCTCTCCGAGCCGTTGTCGTGTCCATCGTGTCGTGTGTCGTGTGCTGTCCTTAGGTTCTGCCGGCAGTCGGGAATGTCTGTTGGTCCGCGTTTTGTCGGGTGAGTGTGGCGCGAGAGAGCGAAAAGACGAAATGGCCCAAAAAAAAATCACGCACCCGTCAACGATAGTGCTGCTTGGCCCGTGGGGTGGGTTCTGGCGGGTGATGAGCGCAGGGTGGTCCTGACTGTTCCAGACGGCGAATGGTCTTCTACTGGGCCCGAACAGCGAACT
This sequence comes from Acanthamoeba rhysodes, assembly GCA_000826385.1. Taxonomy (NCBI): domain Eukaryota; phylum Discosea; order Longamoebia; family Acanthamoebidae; genus Acanthamoeba; species Acanthamoeba rhysodes. The sequence goes on along the minus strand of CDFC01060411.1, from coordinate 131,263 downwards.
GTTTGGTGCTCGGTCTCGGGAACCGGAGGTATAGGAGATGAGTGAGACTGCGCCTTGCCTAGACACGGGCAGTGACGTTGTTCTCGTCTGTTTTCTGGTTGTGGTGACGTGAATCTGCGTGCCATCAGCTCAGTTAATTTGTTCATTTGGCCAAGTGGCGTCGGCGGACGGTTGACCATGACGACATGGAAACTGTGGTCAACGGCGACATCGTTGCTCTGCAAGCATGCTTGGGTGAAAGTACCCAGTTTGCAAGCTAGGGCCAAGGTCAGTGGGTGATGTCTGTTGGGTGTTGGGTGTGAATGCCTCACGCTGCTCTCTGGACTTTGGTTTGGTTCAAGGCCTGTAGGGTTCGGGTGCGAATGGCCCGCCGCGCAGGTGGGCTTTATGGGAGTCCGGGTTGGGCAGAGTCATCGGTTTCTAAAGCCCGTGGCCCTTTGGTATGATCACTTCGCGGTCACAGCCCGGTGGAGGAAGTTGCACGACAAGGGCGAGGCTCCTCGGTCCCCGACGTCCAATCTCCAGCCAGGCCTCAGGCGAGACAAGACGGACAACGCAGCCCGCCCCTGTTGGTTGGCGCACCCCTTTCTCTCGCACAGAACAGGCCGGAGCATCTGGCGTAGACGAGCAATGGGCAGCATCAAAGCCAACGCCGCAACGGCCGTTGGTTGGCGCACCCTGTGTAGTCAGTCAAGGTGGGAAACAACATGGGCAAGTTCTATCTTGTCTCCCTCTCTTTGCCACCAACCTGCTCGACCAGCGGTGCGCGTCGATTCGCTCTCCCTTTCTGCGTGAGGCCGGGCACGGAGTCGTCTTCCGTTCGGTCAGCGGTCAGAACGTGTTGTTGGTGCACCCACCGCAATCATCCACACGTTTGCTGTTCCAGTGCGTGCTCTCCTCTCTCTCGCTTGAAGTTCGCGATGCTCGGGTGTTGCTCCCCGCTCGCGGCTTGTGTCTGTAGGGTCGCAGGTGCCTTGGCTGTGTTGTTGTGCACGCGCGGTGTGCGGTGGCTGGTCCACATGACGTGCTGCGGTTGATTGCCCCGCGCGTGGCGGTGCGGTGCGCACGAGGCGAGAGGTGTGAAGCACATTTAGAAGCGGCACGCACGGTGTGCCACAAGATCCACAATGAATAAATACAACACGCGTGACACGAAGTGGAAAGAGGAGGGCGAGGGCGAGAGCATGGGCGAGGGAAGCGAGAGAGTGAGATCAGACAGAGAGGCGGGAGGTGGCGTCAATCGTCGCCCAAGATGACCTTGCGGAAGGTGAGCGACACCCTTCGCTGTCGTGGGATCTGTCGGCCGTCCACCTTGTCCTTCTTCCTCGCTGGAATGCAGTGTGTCCAATCGTATCGCGCCGCGCCCTGCAGGCGTTGGCGGTCAGTGGGTGGTGGGCGGCTAGACCATCGGAGCCCACACATTCGTACCTTCATCAAGACGAGTGAGCGTCGGCCAAGAAGCACGGGATGCGTGGTCTTGGTCGCCTTGTGTTTGAACTCCATCACGCACGTCGAGCCGAGGCTGATGGAAGCGATCTCGTTGTCAAAGAGGCTGGGCTTGTCGACGTGCGCGCTGATGCCCTGCGTGTGGGCGGTGAGCGCGTGTGGAAGTGGGTCGTTGGAGGGCGTGGATGGAGGGGAAGTTGTACTTGTCCAGGGAGGTACTCGTTGATGATAACCTGGTCTGGTCGTTTGGAGAGGACGTGCCGGGCCATGAGTCGATCGATGAGCTCGTTTAGAAAGTCGGGCAGTGCGCCCAGTTGCATGCTTCGATTGATACTGCGATTTCTGCTTCACGAATCAGCCAAGATGCGCGACAGAGATCGGTACAAGATGCAGAAAAATTGCGACTCGGACGTACTTGTAATCATACTTGTAGCCATAGTGCTGCACTCGGCGCTTGAGATCGAACAGCCACTGCCCTCGATCGATGTGCTCCAGCAGTTCCCTCTCCTCCTCATCGGTGATGAAATTCTCCATGTAGCTAAGCCCCTCCATCTTTACCTGCTCTACCGCATGCGGCTGCCCATTTCCGTTACCGTTGCTACCTTCCTCGCCACGATGCTTCTTGACTGGCCTCTCCATCGTCACAAGAGTTGCAATTTGTTGGGCCTTGTGTTTATTTCTTTGTGGGAAGTCAAAAGTCTTTACAGGAATTATTTTGCTAGAGAAAACCACAACTATTTGATTGTGCCAGCATGTGATTTTGATTGCCTACCATCAGCCAGTGTGATGTGGATTTCACTGTGTTCCCACAGCCCCCAGGTAAAACAACTAAACAACAGCTGCAAAATCAAGCCCCCAAAGACTTTTATTGTATTATTACCATCAGTGCAAGGTGGAAAGGCTTAAATTTTTTGTTGATGAGAAGATACCATCTTCAAAAAACATTATAATCCAATGCACCAAGTAAGACAATGTGCCAACAAAATGGGATTTGGTTAAGTTTGGTAAAATTTTTAGAGTCAGTTGCTGACTCACATTTTATCTGGCTCAAATTGTCAGCTCATCACCACTTGCCACATTGCTGGCAACACAGCAAATTCAACAATCCCACCAGCAATGTTTCAACAGCACAGCGCTGGAAAGACATGACACTGCAACCCTGTGTGCTCCCCTTTGCTCTCCTTTTTTTTCGAACCAATTAGTCGGCGTCATTATCGCGCTGGGTAATATCCAGGCAGCGCTGAAACCAGGCACCAAATTCTTGCAAGGGTGCCTGCCTTGTTCATCTCCAGCACCACCAGGCATCACCCACACACCTCACACTCACTCTACATTATGGCCAACGTCGAGAACCCCGAGATCCAGCAGGCGTACGAGGACGTCCGCACTGACTCCACCGGTTACAACTGGTACGCTTCACTCGCTCTCATTCTCGCACCAATATTTTCCATTCATCGGCTCCTTTCGTTTGTCAATTGAGCGATTCGATCCTTCCTTTCGCTCGCCGGCAGTGTTACCACGCTCCTCATTCACGAGCTCGTTGAATGCATTCTGTTAATTACAACATTTGTCGCTCAGGTTCATCCTTGGCTACGAGAACAACACGACCATCAAGGTCGATGGCAAGGGCAAGGGCGGTGTTGCCGAGGGTGTCTCGCACTTCAAGGAGAACGAGGTGCAGTACGGCTTCTTCAAGGTGTCCTTCGTGGCCAACGATGAGACCAAGAGGACCAAGTTCGTCCTGGTCTCGTGGTCGGGCGAGAAGGCCTCCGTCCTCAGGAGGGGCAAGGTGAGCGTCCACAAGGCCAGCATCAAGTCCATCATCAAGGACTACGCCGTCGAGGTCTCCACCTCCGCCATCGAGGACCTCACCGAGGAGAACTTCATCGCCAAGATCAAGGCTGTCAACTACTAGAAAGAGAGCATCTGTACCACTGCTGTGCTTCCCGCCCAATCTGTAAACTAGCCCTCTTCAGTCGTTGCGTTGATTAAACACCTGTGTTCTACACTATTCGCTCTTTCCCTCATCCGCTGTTACATCCGCGAAGTTCGTACGCAATCCATCGCCGCTTGCTCATCTTCCGGGAAAGGGCGCTCGAAAATAAATGATCTTCATCCACAAATCGCCAACACCCACACACAACAAACGCAACGCAAAGATGAGACGAACAGCAGCAGCTCGAGGATTAACATCCCACACCCTCCGTTCATCGTTTTCGTCCTCTCCTTCATCCACAGCATTGCCTCTGCGCCTCTTCAGCACAGCCCGCCCTCTCGGATCATTACGGTCATCTCCATCTCGATTTGGCCTCTGGTCTCCTGCCTCGCTCCTTCAAAGTGGCACTTGCCGGCTTCCATCCTCCTCTTCCTCCTCTCCCTTCCTCACGATCCGGCGTGCCTACGCCACACCAGGAGGGAAGGGCGGCAGCAAGCAAGAATGGCAGCAGAAGAACAAGAACATGGGCATGATCCTCACCACACTCATCTTGGGTGGCATCGCCATCTCCTACGCGTCAGTGCCGCTCTACCAGCGATTCTGCCAAGTGACCGGCTACGGCGGCACGACGCGGAGGGTGGAGGAGAGCAAGATGTCGTCGCCAGATCGCTGGAAGAAGCGACCCGAACGGCCGCTCACCATCAAGTTCTACAGCAACACCAACTCCAACATCCCCTGGGTGTTCTACCCACTCCAGAACGAGGTGAAGCTGGTGCCAGGCGAAAGCACGCTCGCCTTCTACCGCGCCGAGAATCCATCGCCCGATGACATCGTGGGCATTGCGTCGTACAACGTCGTGCCGGCCAAGGCCGGCATCTACTTCCAAAAGATCCAGTGCTTCTGCTTCGAAGAGCAGCTGCTGCCGGCCAAGAAGGGAGTGGACATGCCGGTCTACTTCGTCATCGATCCCGACTTCGTCGACGATCCCAACATGCACGACGTCGAATCCATCTCGCTCTTCTACACCTTCTTTCGAGCCAAAGATTTTGACGATTTGAACGCCCAGGCCTACGACGAAAGCCAACAGCAGAAGGACCAGCAGACGCCACAACAGCTCGCGCAGCCACAAGCCGCGGCGGCGGAGAAGAAGGAAGAGGCACAGACGTAAAAGAGAGATTAAAAAAAGATTTACATTTGCAATATCGGTGCTACTTGCCACCCGCCTTGGCGTCTTGCTGCCTCTTCTCTTCGGCGGCCTTCTGCTTCTCGCGCATCGCGGCAGCATCCCTGATGGGGGGAGTGAGCAATGCTGAATTGGGTTGGGGGGACGACGAAGATAGAAGGCGTACTGGTCATTATGTACAAGGGGGCGTCCGCGAATTGAGTTTGATGTGAAGGAGTGGCGTAATGTGTTGCTTGCCGCGTTTGTTTTCTTTTTGTGCCAACCTTTCCCCCGTTCGTGAGCACGTTCTCCATACCTTGCATACCTCGGAATGCCGCCGAATATTCCCGTGAGTAGCACAACGAAATTTCCGTTCGATGAACAAACGTTTATCAATAAATAACTCTTTATTCATGTGACCGTTCGTTCTGCTGTCCCCCTGTAGGGCACGTTCGCGGGGTTGGCGGTGCCGCTATCTAATACACTTGAAAACATGCCGGCGACAGCGCCCTCCTCACACTTCGTACCCCGATCTCGGTCTCGTTATTTACACACTTGTTCTTCTCCCTTCTCCGTCTGCGGCTCCGCATCGCGGAGTCGCCTGGTCGACGCGACTGTCGCTATCGGTTCGATGGTGTCGTGTTGGTCTACCTGGACTGCTGGGGGTGGGCCTTGCCCTCCTTGGCCACGGGGCCGAGGGGCCTCTTGTTCATCTTGGCGCCGTTCTTGCCCTCGACGTAGCCGCGGCGGGGCTTGTTCATCTCCTCGTCGTCCTTGCGCTCCTTGTTCTTGAGGCCGATGATGCCGTGAGTGCCGAACGCGATGAGGAACTGGAAGATGAGCACGATCGCCATGAAGAGCGACAGGAGGCCGATGATGCCAGAGTTCATCATGCCGTCGCACACGTGGTCGCTGTTCGTCTGGGCGTAGGACTTGACCACCTTGCACGTGAGCAGGTCGTCGAGCGCGGCGATGCCGGTGAGGGTGACGTCCTCCGACTCCGAATCGGCCACGTTGGTGTCGTCGCACGACAGCACGCCGTACGAGATGGCGGCGTAGTCGCCCTTCTGCTCCTTCTCGAGCTCGCTGCAGAGATCCTTCATCACGCCCTCGGCCGCCACGTCGTACGAGAACAGCAGCATGGTGGGCAGGAATGCGAGGAACGAGATGACCATCACACTACGACGTGGAAGGAGGATGAGGAAGAGAAGAAGATGAGCCACTGACACTGGGGACGTTGCAGAGGGCCGATGAGAAAGAGAGTAACGCACATGAGGAAGAAGGTGCGCTTGGGCCAGACGCCAGCAATGAGACCGGCGACGGAGGAGAAGACGAGGAAGGCGCAGACCACGATCTCGATGATCCACTTGATGAGTTGGACGGTGTTGAGGATGTCGATGCTGTCCTTGAGTTCGCTCGCGCCGTTCCTGTAGTCCGACACGGTTCTCTGGATGCTCTGCGAGAGGCCGTTCACTTGCGACTGGTATCGGTCGATGGTGGCCATGACCGACTGCACCCAAAAGAAAGAGAGGCGTGTGAGCTCTCCGATTCCAAAGAATGGTTGAAGAATGAGAGGAGAACGAACGTCGGCGAAGCTCGAGGTGCCGTCAGTGAAGTCAGAGGTGGCGTTCTTGACGCTGATGTCGGTCAGGACGATGGCGACGCAGAAGAGGCTGTGGTTGCGATGAAGGCGAGTTACAAACGAAAAAGAACGAAGCGAAAGCGAAAGGGACTAAAAAGAACGAAGGCGGGGTAGGCGCGTACATGGTGAGGATGGACAGGAGGGCCACCAGGGCGCGCGGCAGTCGGAGCTTGTACATGCCCTTCTCGATCCACGGGCCGAAGAGGAACTGGTATTTCTGCTCCGGCATGGGAGGGCACCGGCACTTCCAGCAGCAGTAACTGACCACACAAACCAGCAGGCAGAGCCAGACAATCGTACCCACGATCACACCCGGGAATGCCAACTGGAATATGACAATCTGGAGAACAACTCGTGTGAGTCTGCTTGCGAAGACAACGACGACGACAAGAAGAAGAAAGAATGACGAAGGGTGGTGGGTACCAAGGTGTAGTGGGAGGAGTCGCAGTCGCCAGACGTGCTGTCGCCGGTGTAGCTGCAGAAGCGGTCATCTGACGTTCCTGGGAAGATAGGCATCTTGTGTGGCTGTGTTGTGCAGGTGTCGGTGCTCGGGCGTCGATGCCGGTGGTGTGGTGGTCTTCTTCTTCTTTATGCTACAACAACGCTCTTCTTCTTCTTCTTCTTCTTGTCGATTGTTGATGCTGTTGCTTCTTCTTCGTGAGCCGCGCGGGCTGTGTTTGTGCTTGTTGTGGTGCGCCTGGGTTGATGAGGGAATGAGGTTGGTGGGGCGGCCGCGGTCTAGTTAAAGGGCTGGCCCACCCGGCCCGGCCCATCCCTAATTTCCACCAAAACCAAGGGAGGCCAGATGAAGATCGCTCTCGTCCCACGCCCTGCACGCCCAAGGGACGCTTCGCACAACAGTGGAATTGGTTGAACGGCCAATCAGATTATAGGTCGAATTTTCGCAATGAATGATTGGAAATTTCTGCGTAATTCACTCACCTCGAATGCTGGCGGCCGAGGTCGTGGGTTCGAGCTCCACCTCAGCCGTCGGGCCTTTACTCTGTGTGGCGCGCACGTGTGCCGCAGCGCCAAGCGAACAGAGGGAAAGGTGGCGGGGGCGTTGCCGTGGCCTGCATGGGTATCACGAATATGGAGCCATCATCTTGCAGTACTCGTGCCAGACGGCGAGTTTTCACTCGCATTGTTCGTCTTCAGGGAGAGTAGCAGTGGTGGTCTCACACTACACGTAACCAATTCTGGCCAGAAATTGAGAACCGCGAATGGCCGCACTCTCGTTTATGTGTGCTTCTTCGTCAAACGAGAGAGGGCGGTGTGTATGTGGGAGGGGGAGGAGTGACTGTAGCTACCACTTGCGGGCTGGCTGGGCCTTTTTGAAGGGAGGCACGTCGGCGCGCAGGATTTCGCTCTCGAGCTGGTGCTCCACCAACAGCTGGTTGAGGTGCCCGTACACAGACCTGTCTAGGAACAGGTTGGCGCCCCTCTTCAACAGCACATCCTGTGTGATAGCACACCACACACGCACGCACGCACGCACACGCACGCACACGCACAAGCGAAAAGGTGTCAGAGATGAAACGGGTGGCCGTTTGAAGGGAGGAAGGAGCGGGTGCCTCTTCGCCGTATTGGTCGAAGTAGGGGGAGCCCCACAGAGAGCTCTTGTCCTCGGCGATGAGCAGCACGCCCGATGTCTTGGCCAGCAGGAAGAGGCCCACCCCGCCGCCGCACATGATCGCATGCTATCATGTGTGTTGTGTCGTGTGCCGTGAGCCACCACTGGAGCGGAGCTTTTCCGAACGGAAACGTTCTTTGTGTGACGTGTGGGGATGGCGCACCCGGAAGCATTCGCCGCAGCGTGTCTGCTTGCAGCATTCGCCCTCGGCACACAGGAGGGTGCCGCAGATCAGACAGATGGCCGGCTTGCTCGGCTGCGTATTGCACTTGGAGCACTTCTTGTCCAGATACGCCAGGAACACGTCTGGTGGCCGGCCATACTCAAGTGAGTGAACGCACACGCACGCACCATCGCACACACCATACATAGCAAGAGGAACAAACCTTGGAAGAGGTGGGGCAGTTCGATGAGCTTGAAGGGCACCGGGCTGGCGATGCACGGAATGCTGCCCGCCGCAGGCGGCGGCGTCAGTCGGTCGACAGCCGACTGGTGGCGCCACCAGCCCTGTACGAGCTGCCACATCGGATCTAAATTACCTCCGAACAGCAGAGATTCGAGCGGAGGCAGGCCGAGGAAGGCGGCCAGCACGTCAAACTCGGCGGAGAGGAGCTCATCCCCTTCTTCGTTCTTTGTCTTCTGGCTTTCTTTGGCTCCGAGCAGCCCGCCGCGCTCGTCCTCCAGCGCGAGCATGCCGGCAAGCGGGAGGCGGTGGCAGGTGGCCAGAAACAGGGCGGTACGCCGAAGAAGCGGCACGGTGTGCGCCTTGACGAACCGCACGAGCACGTCATGCGACGCCAGCACCCGCTCGGCCGCCACGTGCCGATCGCCCTCGGCTCGCCCGTCCAGCACATCGAGGCTTGGCAGCCGCGCCGCCATTCTGCGCCGGCGTGGCATCTCTTGGTCTTTGTTTTCGTCTTTGTTCTCGTCCTCGTTTTCGCTGTCGCTGTCGCTTTCGTTTTTTCGCTGCACGTCGACGCATGCGCGGAGATACCGAAGCAGGCAAGCGATGTCGTCATCGCTCGGCTCCGCCGGCGGCTCCCGCTCTTCCTCCTCCTCCATCTCATCTTCCCACGACTCGGGTGTGCTGCTTCGCTTCCGCCGTGAGGCCATCGTTAACGGCTCTGGCCGGTAAGACAGGAGCGACAACAGCACCTGCGTCACCGCCGCGGTGAGGGTCACGTGCACGAACGGGGCGGCCCATGCAGGCGATGACGAAGCCGATGGCGAGGGCGAGGGCGACTCTGAGTCCGAAGCCGAGTTTCCAGCCGGTGCCGATGGCGCGGCCTGCTCGAGGCTGATCCAAGTGACCAGCAGCGGGAACAGCTCGGTGGACAGGAGCGGCTTCGCGCCCCCCTCGTGCGCCGAGCCCCGCTGTGTGTGTGTGTGTGTGTGTGTGTGTGTGTGTGTGTGTGTGTGTGTGTGTGTGTGTGTGTGTGTGTGTGTGTGTGTGTGTGTGGTGCGTGCGCGGACAATAAGACGATTTGCCCGGATGGCTGTAACGTGGTGTGATGCTGTGTGAGTGGTGATGCATGTCGTACGATGGTGGCGCGAACAATGTGGCGCCATCGGCGGAGATCCGAGCGGCGTTGGTCGGCAAGGCTTGCTTTCACCAGTTCGTACACGTCCTTGAAATGTGCGTATCTGTTTCCGTGCACCAGCTCAACAATGAGTCCCTACGGCGCCACGATGCACACGCACACGCACACGCACACGCACACGCACACGCACACGCACACGCACACGCACACGCACACGCACACGCACCTTCGCTCCGAGAGACAACTAAAGCGACGCATCACGCTACGCTGTTCCTCGGCCTCCTCGGCAGTCGACTGCTGGTCGTGGTCCGTCACCGGACCTAAGCCCCGGATGGAGAGTTCGAGCGCAGCGATGCTGTAGCTCAAGTTGGCCAACAGATAGAGCGGCTGCTCTCGATGCTTCAGCGACGGCGATGGCTTGTGTCTAAGTGCCATCACAAAGTCACCATGTTAAGCGCCCGTGTCGTGTGTCGTGTGTCGTGTGTCGTGTGTCGTGTGTCGTGTGTCGTGTGTCGTGTGTCGTGTGTCGTGTGTCGTGTACCGATATTTCTTGACGGCGTAGATGTGTCGTGTGAAGCGGGAGGTAAGGGCACGCATCTTGGCGCGGTCGGCCAGCCGCTTGATTCTGGACTCACGCGCCAACGCCTCCGCTCGAGCCGTCTCATCCGCCATCAATTCCTCCTCCTCCCCTTCTCCTCCCTCAACCTCCCCGAACTCGTACTCACTACCTCCACCACCGCCCCCCTCTTCCACTTCGTCCTCTCGATCACCGCTGCCGTCTATCCGACTCTGCTCCTCCTCATCTTGATTCATCTCCTCGCCATTGCTGTTGCCATCGGTGTGGCGGTCGAATTCGTTCATCTCTTCTTCCTCCTGTTGCTGCTCCTGGGGATGCGCATGGCCAGGCGCGGCCGCCGCCTCGTTGAACTCGAGGTCCGAGTCGGACGAGTCTTCAAGGGAGGGCATCTCGTCGAGCTCTGAATCGCTGCTCGTGTCGTGGCCTAGGAGGCCCTCCAGCCGCCTCATCCTCCCCGCATCTTCGTCTTCTTCGTCTTCGTTCTCTTCTCCTTCGCTTTCGTTCTCGCCCCAGGCCCATTCTTCGTCTTCATCTTCACCACCGCTGAACATGGCCTCGCCCTGTTCGAGTTCGTGCTCGTTTTCCTCCTCGCCAAGGAACTGGAAGAGCCATCGCTCGTAGGACGCCTGGCCGAGCGGTGGCTCGGTGGCAAGCTGAAGCGGCGGAGCGATGGACGACGGCACCAGCGGAATCAGCAAGTTCGACAGTCTGCGGCATTGTGGGCACCTGCGCGTGTGCGGTGGTGCGTGTGTCGTACGTGGTGAGAAATGGGAGTTTGGCGCTGCAGGGCGGCATGATGGTTGCGTACCAGAATTCTTGGAATATTTCGCTTAGGAGCATGTCTTCGTGAGAGCCGTAGTTGCGTCGCGACGTGGCCCGCGCCTCCAGATAGCCCTTCCAGCAGTCTGCACGAGACGACACCACAGGTCAGGCGTGCGTGCGTTGGTCGTGTATTGTGTGTGTGTGTGTGTGGTACCAAAGTGAATGGTGTGGCCGCAGGACTGCATGAGCACCGAAGTCTGCTCAAAATCGGCGTAGAGTAGCGGCTCGGCCGACGCGGATGACGATGGCGAGGAGGATGATTGTCCGGCAGTGGAAGGCGAAGGGGTGCGCACGGCCTCGTGGTGCTGTTCGTGAGCGTGGCGCTGGACGTAGTCGTCGGTGATTGGTTGGCTGTTGTCCGCCTGCACCTCGCGCGCGTAGGCATCAAGCAGCATATCAAGCAACTGAGCGGACATAGGCGCGGTGTCAGTACGCACGCGCACACGGCCACGGCCACGGTACACATATAGGCACCCGTGGATTGTCGGTGAAGCCTTCGAGACGGTTGACTGACACCATGAGGGGACTCTCCTCGAGGAATCCGCGCAGCAGCTCCATCAGCTCCTTCAGCTCCTTCACCGTTATGTGCACGCCCAAAGGCTCTGCGGGCAAAAAGCGACAGAAGTAAGTGCCATGGCTCGTCTGTGGAGTGTGGTGTGTGTGGTGTGTGTGGTGTGTGGTGTGTGTCAACACCTGATGGTGCCACTGGCTGCTCGTCGCTTGACGAGAGAGGTTCGACCTCCTTGTCCTTGCCCTTGCTGCAGGCATCCTTGCCCTTTTGCCGCTCTATCACTTCGAGGAATGTGCGCCTCCAGTTCTCAAGCCGAACCGGCTGCTGGTCGGCCTGTATACAGCATACCGCACGCATGCACACACGTGCAACACATATAGATACGTCAGCAGCGAATGTGAACAAGCGAATTGAGTGACAACAAACCAGGGAGAGCAGGCGGGATCGCTTGCAGGCGCCGATGAGGCCCAGGGGCTGCTCATCCCATGGCTTCGTTTCTCGACACAATACACACTCCTGCGGGCACGCGAGGGCATTTGGTTAACACTGGGCTGCGTGTACACACACGCAACACACGTGCATAACGCCAAAAGCTGGCTAAGAGGATTACCGCGGTCGGGTGGTCGGGGTATATGGAAGGGGCGACTTCGCCCGTGGTGCCTCCCTCCTCCTCGCCGCCTTCGGCTTCCTCGGTGTCCATCTTCAGTTCCTGCGTCTGGCTCTTGTCAATGAAGGCCTGCTGCTGCCGCTTCATCTGCGCCATAATACGTTCCCTGGGCCAGTCACTCTGTCGTGAGAAACAACACGCGCCACCGCACTGCACAAAAAGGCTTATGTGTAGTACCGAGCTCGCTCGCGGGCAGTCTTGGCCTTGCTCTCGCGGCTGGCGTCCTCAAAGCTGGCGTCGATCACCCGGGCGCACTCATCGTCCATGGCCCGCACCACGCGCAGCAGCTCATCCAGGAAGGGCTTCTCCTCGGCCAGCGGCCGGTCCTGCTGCTCGCTCGCCTTCCGCAGCTTGATCAGCAGCTCGAGCATGCTGCTCGCCTCTTCGTCCTCTCCGCCCACGTCGTCGCTGCGCACCTTCAGCTTCAACCGGTCCAACAGGGAGAACGGACCGGCAATGATGCTGACATCAGCAGTGCTGCTGCCGTCGGCGGCGTGCTTGAGGGCGGAGCACGGGTTGGACTCGTCCTCGCGCACGTCGACCGACACGTCGCGCGCGCAGGCGTCGGCTCTGTCGGTCGTTTCTCGGCGCAGGCATAGCATGAGCAAATGCAGGGCTCCGTCCAACACCGATTCTGCCCATCAACCAACCAATCAATGAACGCCCAAGGGCGCGGTAGGTGAGGGGTGACAGAGTAGGTACCGGAATACTTGGAGGATTTGGCGGAGGTCGCAGTGTGGTGCAGCACGGTGTAGATGAGGGAGTGCACGAGAGGCGAGCGGAGAATGTCGTCGACGTCGGCGAACATGGCGTAGGGCACGCTCGGGGTGGCGATGGGCAGCAGCCCCTTGCCTGGAGCGCCAAGGAGGTGAGGTATCTCGCGAGAGAACAGCACAGTGCCGTGAAGACAGGACAGGAAAAGGGGAACCAACAAAATCATACCTTTGATGGCGACGTGGTAGTTCTCGGTGGCCAGGTTGAGATCGGCCTGGGTGAAGTGCAGGAAGTAGGGGTCGAATTCGTTCCAGTACCTGGCCAGATCACGACACAAAGGAACGCGTGAATGGCCCGGTCGGCCGGACAAATAAAGCAAGCAAGCGAAAGCGCAGACGCACTCGGGCTTGAGTTGGAAGTAGCCCTGCTTGCCTGCCTGTGGGCGCACAAACAACGCCACCTCGGCCAGGATCTGTTCCGCCTCTGATATAGATGACATAGCATGAGAAACGAGCGTGCCATGTCGTGGTTCGTGTCGTGTACCCTTTTTAGCGATCTTTTCGTAGGTGATCTGTTTGATGAGCTTGCTGTGAGTCATCTGCTGGCCCGCGGCCAGCCACTGGATGATCTGCTTGCGCAGGGCGTGCTCCGACGAGATCATGGCTCGGTTGGTAACCACCTCCAGCACCAGCCGGAAGAAGCCCTCCGCGAGCGCCGACGCCTGCTGCGGATCATACAAACCCTCGGCCGCAGCCGGCGCTTCACCCACGCTACGACGCAGTTCGAAGAAGTCGAGCAGACCGAAGCGCTGGACGAGGGTCGCCACAAAGTCCTCGGCGCCCAATAGCACCAAGGCACATTGCATGGCCTGCAACGCGGGCGTACCCGGCAGGTGAGAAGGGTGAATACCAACCTTCTACGCAGAACATCGCAGACGACACGAATGACATCGCGTACCAGCAAATCGCCTCGAGAGCCTCGGCCAAACAAGGAGCTGCTGCGGTACCAACGGGATTGCCTGGCAGAGAGCGCAAGAGTCATCGTCTAGCGAGTAGGACCCAGTAAAGTGCGAGAGAAGCGCGGAGTACGAGCTCATACGTACCCGGACATGGTGTGCTCGCCGTTGCGTCTCCACATGCCAGCGTCGATTTGGGCCAGGAGCAGATGACACTTGAGCGGGTGCTCCAGCAGCAGGAGTGCGCCCTGCTTGTCGTGCACGCCCAGCAGGTCCGCCACGCTCACGCTGATATGAGAAGAATTTTAGCGACACAAGCCACACGGCACACGGGCGAGAGGGTGTTTGGGAAGCTGAGCTGTTGGCCCACCTGTCCTGCAGGAAGGCGTTGGTGGCGGAGGCCGAGGCGACGCTGTGGACGAAGGCCATGAGGTTGCGGTGGAGCGGAATGTGAAACGAAACTCCGTCGCGCTCAGGGCTCCAGCATATGCTTCGCAGCTCGTGCTTTGCGTTGGGCGGGTCTATGTGGGTTGCGGTTTCAACACACACACACACACACACACACACACACACACACACAAGGTGAGAATAGTCTCAGAATAGACTGCGCACGGCTACCGCTACGTACAGTACAGAGCCTTAAATGCTGTGGTCTGCCACTCGACGCCGTCGCTGCAGACGAGGTCGAGCAGGTACCGCACTTGATCACGAACCACCGCTTGTATCTGGGGCCAGCGTACTACGCCTGCTTCGAATTCCGTCATCGCCGCTGGGGCCTCACCCTCGTCGCCCGTCGATGTCTTGTGCTCTAACGTCAGAGCCGCCTGGACGGTGAGCGCCACGTCCCTCCCCAGCGCGGCGATGAGGTCGAGCAGCCGCATGTCCAGATAGAACGACGTGCGCCAGTCATCGAGCTCGTACTCCACATGATGTCCCATCTGACGCTTATTCACATTCATGCCTGTGCGTAACGTCGTGTCGTTAATCGGGTCGGGTCGGGTCGGAAGCAAACGGAAACCGTGTTGTCTTAAAGGGAATGGTACCGTGAAGCATGGCGAGGATGTGAAGCCACGTGGTGAAGGTGCCCGGCAGGCCGAAGATGAACAGCGCGCTGGTGCTTCGGTGATCCAGTGCTGTGTCCAGGTCGCCAATCACCCGCTCCCACGGCGACTTTTCAGCACGAAGGATCCGCTGTGTCAGGTCGATCAGCTTCCTCTGTCTCCTCTTGATGTTGCCTTGGCCTCTGCCAGCCTCGGTTTCCTCTCCGCTCATTGCCGCCTCGTTGCCGGCTTCGGTCTCAGTCTCCATTGGCTCACCGTCGCCGCCTCCTGCGCTGGGCTGGCTTGTGTCGCTGCCGTCGGTCAACCTCGAGAATTGGTCGAAGAAATCGGTCAGACACTTGAGCAGCATGTCGAACAGGTCGTGCTCCCGGGCCAGCCGCGTGACGAAGAAGGGAAAGCTCAGCATCTGGGCGGCTGCATTGTCGTCAGCCAACGGAATTCAATCAATGGAATGATGTGCTTTTGATTGTGTAGTGTTGCATGTTGGAGGTCAAGGGCGACGTACTGACGGTGGAGAGGACGACGTGGACGGCATTTACCTTGGCCGGGAGGTAGGAGTGGGCGATGAAGGCCGGGTAGTAGTAAAAGAACTTGACCGCGAACTCCTCCTTGAAGCCGCTGTCGTAGTTGAGGTCCATGAATACTTTGGTGATCTGCTCGTAGCGAATCAACATATACATCAGTTCTCAAGGAAACACGACAACAGCGCAACGACCACTCGTCGACTGCACAAGTAGCCGGCTAATACCTGTTCGTGGACTTGATCGCGCACTTCGGCGCACGCCATGACCAAAACATCGAGAAGCGACGCTGGCCCAGTACTCACTGTATGGGCAGGAAACGCGGCGGTGAGTAGGTAGTGAGTGCGCAGTAGCCCATGTGTGAGTAGCACTTGCCTCGGCCCTTCAAGAGCTTGGTGAAGTCGGAGATGTGGTGCTCGCGCACGGATGGCCTGTCAGGCGCCTTGAGTATGTCATCGGCCTTCCCAATCGCCAGCATAGCCTCGGCCATAACCCTGCGCGGCGCATCTCCAAACGAGCACACTGTGTGCGTTGTTGCGCATACATCAGCATGGGTGTCAGTGTCCAGAAGGACGTTGGGTGGCGCGACGTGCCCTTGCTGATGAAGGTGAGGATCAACCCTATTCCGGCCACGTTCTCCTCCTGCTTCAGATACGACACCTGCCAAAGAGAGATGGACGCAGGAATGGTGAGTCGCGATCGTAGTTAACCGTGTCGTGTGGGGCAGATACCATGCGAGTATGCAGCAACTCCAGCACGTGGTCCAGAAAGACCTTGGTCGCCTCCGGATTGAAGTTCTGCTCGGCTTTCGACTCAGTCGACGACGCGCTGTGCTTTGAGCAGAATCTGCCATCGTTCGTGCGCACGAGGAGAAAAGAGAACGTAAGAAGATGCACACGGCATACACCGGGAGGGCGAGTGGTACCCTTTGGGGTTCCAGGCTGCAGGATCGCCGCAGTCGCAGCAGCCGCTGCGAGTCGGGAGCAATAGTGACAGTGTGTGTGAGTGACAGCATGTTAGTCGGTTGGTTGATTGATTGGTCAAGCGAGGAGAACGCGTACCCGTAGCCCGAGGAGTACAGGCGGTAGTCGTGTCCTTCGTGCTGCAGACAGACACAAGCAACGGCGTGCGTTAGGAGAAGGAGCACCATACAATCAAGCGCGAGGCTGAGGAACGAACGTTTCCGTGCTTGAAGCAGTCCACGCAGATGCAGCTGCTCGAGTTCATCTGGCTGTGACCACACCGCACACGTTGGATTGAGTGCGTGCGAAAGAAGCGCTGCCGGGGTGCGCCACGACGAGGTACCAGTCCGAGCAGCGGTAGGCCATGGCGCCGGGTCCCCAGCTGCGGCCGCACACGCTCGACTTGGCCTCGCCCGGCTGTTGCCCGTTGAACATGAGCCCTACTCCAGCCTGCCACGAGATGCGAGTAGCGACCCAAGAAGAAGAAGAAGAACAGATCATTTAAATGATCACTTTGCCTATCAGATCCCAGCACACGCAAATCCAGAGGACACCACGATGTGCCATTGCAAGAGGTGGGTACGGCACCTGCAAGATTTGTTGTATGACTGATTCATTCGATGAAGCGATGGAGAGCAGACGGGTGAGCAGGAACATGGTAACCTCGCCCCCCTCTGTAAGAGCCGACTCCTCGACCTTGTCCATCTCTCTCTCTCTCTCGATCAGCCGGCTGTGCCTTGCCCTTGCGTGCTCCGTTGCCCGTTTCGCTCTCTTCTGTCCTCTCGCCCGCCGAAACTTCCTTTTATTTTATTTTTTCTATTTTTATTCTTTTTAACATAATTTCTTCTTTTGGATTATTTAATTCTTTAAATCAAAACACAAAGATGAGTGCGCAGGCGGTGACGTCGGCGTCCGGCGGTGGCGGTGGCCAGGCCCGGGGGCAGACGAGCGGCGGGCTCCTCCGTCAAATCATCCGCTTCCTGCGGAAGGCACGCTTCTGGTCACTCGCCTCCGTGGCCCTCGCCTCAGCCGCCCTCCGCCGGCTCCTCTTCGGCCCTGCCCGCCCCTCATGGCACACCCCTCCCCCCTCTTGATGCCTTTCGTTCTTTATTTATTTATTTATCAATTATAATAATAAATTTATTTCTTAATTATTATTTAGATCTGAATAAAGAAACACATTTTTGTAATTGCACCGCGTCAGGTCGTTTGCGTGGGAGATGATCCTCACGTTCATGCGCGTGAGTGCGGTCATCGCGCCGCCGCGACCGGAGGCGATCGACAAGCTGCGCCGCATGGTGGGCCGACCGCCCAAGGTCAGGTCCCGCGTCAAGATCGAAATGGTACGCAGCTACGCACGTGCTGTGGCCATACGGTGCGCGTCCGCGTTGTCGGTGCGCTCCGTCTCCTTAACGAAGACCGCCTCTTCTCTCGTCGCCAGACCACCATCAACGGAATCAAGTGCGAGTGGATGGAGCACATCGCCGCCGCGGTACCTGCCGCCCCATGCGCGTCCCACTGGTGTCGGCTATGCGTGTGATGACGATCTTGTGTTGGCGTATGCGCACCGCACGCGGCTTATGGGCACAGGATTGCCCGTTGGTCATGCTCTACCTGCACGGGGGCGCCTACTGCATGCTCTCCACGGCCACGCACCGCGGCCTCACCTCCAAATTTTCCAAGCTGGCCGGCATCAAAGTCCTCGGTACCGCGCCTTTATGAGCCTACGTCCGTTTCGTTGTGTCGTCTTTGACACCAATCACACCCGTTAACGGCCAGCCGTCGACTATCGGTTGGCGCCCGAGCACCCGTTCCCTGCGGCGCTGGACGACGCCCTTGCGGTCTACACTTGGCTTATCGACCCGCAAGGCGGGGTACTCTCTCTCATTTCACTACTCCCCTACTCCAGTGGCGGCTCACACGACCGGCTGCTCGCAACGCTCATAGGGCTATCGGCCCCAAAACGTGGTCATCGGCGGGGACTCAGCCGGGGGTGGCTTGACACTTGCCACCATGCTTCGGTGCGCGGCACCTCTGCTTTTTTGTCCCACCACACCCAGTGGCCGGGAAAGCAAGTGACTTTAACTCACGGATTTGAATTTCTTATGGGCCAGAGCGAGGGACCAAGGCCTGCCGCTGCCCTCGGCCATCGTCTGCCTGTCTCCTTGGGTACGTCCCACACACACACCACACACACCACACACACGCACGCACGCACACGGCACGCGCCAATGAAGTATTCCCAGTAGCAAACACGTCAATACCTGTGTGCAGGTGGATCTGGAATGTAGAGGCGAGAGCTGGAAGAAGAACAAGTCCTACGACTACCTCTCCATGCCCGAGACCTTCAACTGCCCCCAGGTCCGTTCGAACCCCCTGCCTAGCCAGGCACCGCATACCTCTATCGCACCTCACAGACATTTTGGTTCACCAACACTCGCGCTGTGCTGTGCTGTGCTGGAGCAGATGTACGCGGGCAATCATCGGCTCGACCACCCACTCATCTCGCCCATCAACGCCTCCCTGGTCGGTCTCCCGCCTCTCCTCATCCAAGGCACGTCCCCAGCGGAATGAGGAGTTATTTTCTTTTCCTTGATTAACGGGTTCGGCCTCAGTGGGCGAGGTGGAGGTGTTGCGGGACGAGGCGGTGATGCTCGCCGAGAAGGCGAAGCGAGACGGCGTCGACGCCACCCTTGAGATCTACACCGACATGGTACGTGCTAGTCCTGCACGCCCTGACTCTTCTTCTTCCGTCGTGGCTCTCTTCTTTGCATTCATCTCCACTCGCCCAGGTGCACGTGTTCCAGGCCTTTGGTGGCCTCGCCGCCAAGTCGCGAGAGGCGCTCAACTCCGCCGTGGCCTTCATCCACACGCACATCGGCCGCACTCGCCGCCATTCGGGCCCAGCCATGGCTTCTTCCACTTCCTCGTCCCTCTTCGTCGCCGTCGCTGCACTGTGAGTGTGCCCCAACCCCAACCAACCAACCAAACCACCCCAGTATCCAACGTTCGGCCGAAAGGGTCGAGTGACGCGGCGCTGGCCCATTGGCCCAAACCGTCGATTCCTTTTCCAACCATTTTCTGATTTTCCTTCTCTTTTCGTAAAGTTTTTCAGCCAATTGGCGAGCGCCGTTGGGCTCTTGGGCCGTGTCCTTTGGGCGCCAATTTTTTGGCCTCAGTTGCCCACATCGCCCGCGTCAAGACACCTCACCACCTCGAGCCTGCCAAGAGGTCATCGAGCAAGAGACAAGAAGAGACCAGAGAAGAAGACGGATGCAGCGCGTGGGGACTTTAGCGACGAGTGGTGGCTCGACGTGCACGACTCCCTCTGATGGACTCGAGCCCACTTCGAACGACGCTCGAGTAGAAGAAGGAGAAGAAGGAGAGGAGGGGATGGATGGAGGCGCAGGTGGAGGTCGAGGTGGAGCAGCGCCCCCGACGCTCTCCTTGCCCACGCTGCTGTTCCTGCTGAACCTCATGAACGACGGCGATGGCAGCTCGGGCGCCGGAGGGCAAGCGGCGGGCAAGCAGCTGCAGGAGAAGCAGGCCGGACGCAGAGAGAAGAGGCAGCACCACCCCATGAAGCCGCAGCAGCAGCAGCGCCAGGCCAGGGGCGCTGCACGCCTGCACCAGCAGCCGCGAGGAGGCGGAGGCCACCAGCAACGCCCCTGCATCGTCACCAGCAAGCAGCACTGAGGGCCTCTCCTCCTCCTTCTCCATTCGCGCCGTACATTTGTAAATCGACATCCTCTCCCTCTGTCCGTTTCTTCATGTAGAGACCCTCCCTTCACGTTCTCCTTTACTCCCTGTCTAGTCCACAGACGTGACATGACACCTCTCTTGTTGTTGATAGGCACCCAATAGAACACACCACTTGGGTCCCCTTGTGGTAGAGGGGGGGGGGGTTGCAGCGCTGCTCACGCGGCCTTCTTGGGGGTGCCGGCAGCGGGTGTGCTCCGCTTGGGTCGCTGGGAACCCTTGGTCTTCTTCGTCGCCAGCATCTGCTCCATCTGCGTCAGCTTCTGCTCGTGGCGAACATGGCCACACGCGACGCCAAACCAGGTCAGCCTTCTGCCCAACAGTCCACTACAACGACGAGGACGAGGACGACACGCACGGCACAAGCCTAGAGGAGGAGGGAGTGGGGGGGGGGGTTAGGCACCTGCTCACGGTTCTGGTTGGCTCGCTTGGCCAGCTCTCGGGCAAAGGGGCTCTCGTCGATGCTGCTGCCCTCCTCTACCGGCTCGGGGTCCTTCTTGTCCGTCTGGCCGCTGCCGTTGTCACCAACGACACCGCCCTCGTGGCCGGCATCGTCGCTCTTCACGGGCGCGGCATCGGCACCCTCGCACCCAGCGGCACCATGGCCACGATCGGCCTCCTTGTCCCCTCCGTCCCCGTCGTCGTCCTTCTTGGCGCTGGTGGTGTTGCGCCTCGGCTTCGCCTGGGCCTTGGCCTCCGGCTTCTCCTTGTCCTCCTTCTCCTCCGCTTTATCGTGGTCCCTTGCCGGGTGCTCGTCCTTGGCGGCCCTGTCCTGTGGTGTGCACCGGTCCTTGTCGTCATCGGGCCGCCGGCTTCGCCGCCTGAGGCTGCCGCTCCTCTCTCTCGACACTCCCGCCTCCGCCCTCTGCGATACCGGCCTGCTCGCTTCCGCCGCCACCACCGCCGGCGCCGCGGCTTCCGGCGCGCCTTTCGTGGTGCTCGCCGCCCTCTTCACCTCCTTCTCCTTCTTCTCTTTCTCCCTGCCGTCTCTATCGGCTCGCCTCTCCTTCTCCTCCTTCTCCCTTTTCTTCGGGTCCCGCTCTGGGTCTCGGCCCCTGTGGCGCTCCTTCTTCTCGTCCTTGCTGTCGGTGCCTCTCCTCTCCCGCTGCTTGTCCTTGTCGCCCCCGCTGCCGCGCTCCTGCTTTCGCTGCTCCCGGCTGTCTCTCTCTCGCTCCCGCTTGCCCTCCTTCTCCTTTTCCTTGTCATCCCTCGAGGGCTTCCGCTCCCGGGCGTCGCGGTCCTTGTCCCGCACGTCCCGGCTGCTGCCGTGCAGCTGCTCCCGATTGCTGTTGGCCTCCTTCCGCTCCTTGGAGTCCTTAGCTTCGCGCGGCGTGCGCGACTTCTTCGACTCTCGTTCGGCGCCCTTCTTCTCGGCGTCGCCCTTCGCCCGATCGCGGTCGCGGTCGCGATCGATGCGCGAGCCGCTTCGCCCTTCGCCCTTGTCGGGGCGACTCTTGCCGCCCTCGCTGTTGTCCGCTCTTCGCTCCCGCCGCTCTTTATCGCCGCCGATCCTACTCGACGCGCCCCGCGCCGACGCTGAGCCCGACGCCCCTCGGTGCTCGCGCGCCACCGCCAGGTCCAGGCCTTCGACCGCCCTCTGCTTCTTGGTCTTCTCGTCGCGCGCGCCGCCGCCGCCACGCTGGTCCCTCGGGTGGTGCTGCTGGTGCCTGGCGTTGTGCGACCGCGACGGCGACGAGGGCGCGAGCACGGCGCGCGTCTCCCTGGCAGACCGTGACAGGCCGGCCTCCTGGTGACGCTGCTTCGATGCCTGTCGGCTGCGGGCAGCTGCCCGTTCGGCGGCCTGGGCGGTCTCGGTGGCCGGCAGGTCGAGGCTCTGGGTGGTGGTGGGCTGGTCGGTCTTGTTGCGCCGCCCGAACAGGTCGAGCCGAATGCTACGGCGCTTGGCCGGCTTCCCGTTCCCGTTCTCCTCGGCCGCGTGGGTGTCGAGCTTGTCGGTGGGCCGGTGGTCGCCCGCGCTGTAGCGCCAAAGGCGGTTGAGGCTGAACCGAGAGCGCTTGCGCTGCTCCCCCGTTTGTGCCGATCCTGTTGAGAACAGGTAACAGAACGGGTTGCAGAACATTTCGCATGGGATGAGATTTGAATGATCAAATCTCTGATTGCCAAGATTTGTGGGCGGGGTGGGGTTACCAGATTCGTGGTTGACTGCGGCGGGCTTGCTGTCGGCCGAGGCGGAGGACACGGGAACAACCGAGTCGACCACGTCGTTGCTGCTGTTTTCGTCCTTACGCCCCGACGATCTGCTCATTCGCTTCTCCCTCCGCTCCTGACTGGCCTCGCCCCTTTCGCTCATCTTTGTCGTCGTCTTTCTCTTCCTCTTCTTCCTCTTCTTCCTCTGCTTCGTCTTCTTCACCTCTCACACCACTCTCACCAGATCAAGACTCGCGTGTGCGTACCCTCAAAATCTTGTTCGAAGGAGCGGCGGAGGAGAAGTAGGACACCACAACAAGTGTCTGCGGCTGCGTGTAGACACGTCTCTCGTGGTCGTGTCTTCTGACCCGTGGGTTCGTTTCGGAACGCTAATGTGAATTAGTGTTGACAAAGCTCTGTTGTGTACCGCGTGTGTCGTGTTGTTTTTGTCGCGCGCGTGCTTCGTTCAGCTTAATCGATCGTGCAGACGCCTTCCCTATTAGGAAACCTAAATCTGTGTGGGTAACCAAAAACGCGGTGTGTGCTCTCTGTTGTGTGTATGGTGTGTGTGTGTGTGTGCGCGCGCGCGCGCGCTGCGTGTTGCGTGCTGCGTGTTGCGTGTTGCCCGGTTGTGTGGGGTGGGATTACCCGGTGGGCTCAGCAGAGAAGGCAGCGCTGAGAAGGCTGCTTGTCGCTGCTTCGATTGGCCCTCGGCACCGCGTCGGGGGTGAGGGCGGGCAGGTCCTCCAGCGCGCACACGTCCTGCAGTAGACGCCGAACGCGCTCGCCGTACTGCCGGCAAGGCGAGTGAGTGTTATGAGTAGAGCTGTGTGCGGTGGTGCGCACGCGTGTGTACCTCGGGTGAGGAGCAATCCGCAAATAGGCTCTGTCGAGGGGGTTTCAGCTTGATGTGCGCGCCCAGCTGTTCCAGAGCGTGGAGCGCCTTGATTGTGCCCAGGTGAGCCTTGGGCGTTTGCTCGGAGGTGCCGGTCTCCGCACAGGTGGCTTCCTCGATATCATCCTTAGTCTGCGCCGTTTCACATCAGATCGTGTCGTGTGCGTGCGGTAGTGGGGGAAGTGTACGACGAGTACCAGTAGCTGTCGCATGAACTTGGTCATCAGTTTGGTTATATTGGCCTTGTGGCTCTGCGCCTGATCAGACTGCCCCCCAGCAGCCGCGGGCTGTTCTTCTTCCTCCGTCTCGCTCTCGGCGCTTTCCTCCTGAAGCTGGCACAGCGACTGCAGTACCTTGGCCACGACGACCAGATACGTTCTGGCCATCGCACGACCCACGCGGGTGAGACACCAGCGTGTTGCCAAAGGCAAGGTCAAAAGAAAGAGAAAAGGCAGAGGAAGAGGGTACTGTAGGTCGTAGTCCTTGACCTCTTCGGAGAAGACTTCGTACTGGGAGGAGTCGACGATCGACGGAAAGACGAATCGGTAGAAGAGGCACAGCCGCACGAAATGCCAGCCCTGGCCCGAGAGCGCCGTTTCGGCGTAAATGTGTTGGCACACCCGACGTAGCGGCCTGGATTATGCGTGCGTGCGTGTGTACGTATGTGTGCGTGTGTGTGTGTGTGTGTGTGTGTGTGTGTGTGTGTGTGTGTGTGTGTGTGTGTGTGTGTGTGTGTGTGTGTGTGTGTGTGAACAGGTGGCAGGGGATGCGCGTGGGGTGGCAGAAGATGCAATTTGTACTGGGGCATCCGGTCGAGGTTTTGAACGATGCGCTCGATGATCGCGTAGGCGTCCTGCGCAATCTCGACCACCTGTGCCCGCCGCGTAAAGGCGGTCAGAGCGAGCCGACGAGTGCGGTTACACGCACAGGCTGTAGACGGGACGCACCGTATCACGGTTCATGCCAAGGTTGAGGGCGTTACCAGAATCGTGCCCTTTCTTCGCCTTGTTGCTCGCCTTCTTCCGCCTCTTGCCAATGTCGATGAGGAGGTCGGCCAGGAGCTCATGGAGGTAGGCGTCGCCCACGAGGTGGAAGTAGCGTGTGATCAGCTTGGAGCAGGCCTCGGTGCTCAACAGGCGGGTCCCGCGAGTTTGCTCCTTGCCCTCTTCGGCACTGCTGCCGGCCGTAGCGGTGATTGTGGTCGTGGTCGTGGCTGTGGTCGAGACGCTATGTTCGCTCTTCTTGTTCAGCTTCTCGCTCTCTCCGATTGCCATATAGGCCGAGATCATGGACTTGACGAAGCACTCTGCACGAAGGAGGAACAGAAATAGAAATGATGTGGTCGTGGAAGAGGTTGTTAGAACATGACGCAGAGAAAGGGCGAGGAACTGTGGTGGGTGGTGGTGGTGGGTGAGCGTGCCTGCTAGCGGCAAGCCGCCGAAGTAGAGGGCGAACTGGAAGAGCCAGTAGGCCATGGCGTCGCTCATGCCGGCCGAGGTGGTGTGCGCGACCACGGCAGCCAGGAGATAGGGCGGCCGCAGCAGTTCCTGCACACCATGCGTGGTGTGAGTGCGGTCTGCCGCAACACACGCACACACACGGCGCACGGCACGACACCATGCATGGCACACGCTCGGGCATGGGCATACCTCCAGGAAGGCGCAGAGGACGTCGGCCTTCTGCTGGCTGTAGTTGCCGTGCCGCACCAGGGCGCGCACCCGAGGCCCGCACCAGAAGCGATGGCGGAAGAGCTGCCGCCAGGTCGAGTGATGAGTGCCCGCCGCCTGACGCGCGGTGAACGAGTGGAAGAGGGAAACGAGAGCTGGAGGAGATGAAGTAGAGGAAGGGGAGGAAGATGGAGGAAGGGAGACGCGGAAACAGAACGAGCGCCACAGAGAGTCGTCGCTGGCAATGCGGGCAAATTGGCGGCAGGTGGGGGCGATTCTACACACATCTTGGCATGAAAGGAACGAGAAGACATGAAGGAGGAGCTCATCCCCTCCACTAAATACTTGGTCGGTCGTCGTGTCCATCTGAGCTTCTCGAGGTCCTTTGCTCTCCGGCCGGCAAGATTAAATAAAAATATTTGAATTTATTTATTGATTATTATTCTTTTTAAATAAATATAAAGGCATGGCGCTAGAGGAGCTGGTAGCGCACGTAGTCGATGAAGCGCTCGCCTATGGCAACGGCGATCCTGTGAGGCAGGACGGCCACCATCCGCAGATTCTGGGCCACGGGCGAGTGGATGAGCTCCTCGACTCGCTTTTGCTCTTCCTCAGTGAGGGAGAGGGCGAAAGCGGATTCAGCGGAAGAAGAGGAGCTGCTGCTGCTGTCGACCTCTTTGCCCTTGCGCTGACGCAGCTTCATACCGTACTGAGGATCAGTCTCATCGATTACGACCTGCGTCTTTCTGTTGGGCGGCGGCGGTGGGGTGGCGAAGATGCGGTTGAAGAGCAGCACGAACTGGGTGGTGATGCAGAGGATGGGAACAGAGGCTACGAAGAAGAGGAGGAAGAGGAAGAGAGCCCAGAGGAGCGTCGTGCCGACTTCGTCCATCCACGCAACGACGTGCTCCAGACGCCACCGCAGAAGAGCCTGCTGCTCGCCTCTTCGCTGCGTAGAGGCTGGCGGCTTGGCCAAGATCGCAGCGCGGGAGGATGTGTAGGCGTTAAGGTAGAGGATGCGAGCAAAGAAGATCATCTCCTCCGCGTTCTTGTGCCACTCGAGCGGCTTCATCCACCAGGGCAACAGAAGACTGACGAATTGGAACGGCAGCCTGGCCAGGCATGTGAGCGTTTCGAGTTTTATAAAACTCATCTCTCTCGTGCAAGATGGTTGTGCAGCTAGCTGGGGATACTGTGATAAAGATTGAGTGCAAGATGAAAGGCCGCATCGAATGCCATCATTTCACTTGCGATTGCCCTGAAATTTCCAGAGCTGGCCTATGCAATTCCAGGAATGACTAATGCCGTCGCGGGGATTCGAACCCAGCGGATGACGGGGTGGCCACCATTTTTTGCCTCACATTAGAAGAAGAGGATCGTCTGTTGTTGTGCCGTACTCGACGCAATCGGAGGTGCAGAGGTCTGCATCAGTTGCAACTGAAGACAAGGAGAAGAGAATACGAGAACAATGCTGAAGAGGGCGGCAAGATTGAATGCAGCGGTGGTTGGGGCATCATCTTCCTCGATTCCCATCATGCAGCGGGCTGCTGCCGCCAGAGCACTGCGATCATCGATGCGAGAGGAGGCCCTCTGCCTGTCCTCTACTTCGGTTCAGGGAAACGGAAGGACGGAGGCCCACCAATTGAGGTTTTACTCGAGCGAGGTAAAGCTCCTCACCTAATCCGCGGCCCCAACGCATCTGGGCTCGCACCTATCCATTTCTTCAACCTCAATCACCCAGCCATTTCACTTGCGCGATCATCTCATCCCATCTCGATCCTCCTCGGATTTATTCAGAACGATACCACCACTGCCACTGTAAAGAGCGAAGAAGCGGCACCTCCACCAGTGGAAGAAGGCAAGGGCGAGGAGCAGCAAGTTGCTGCTCCTCCCACCCCTGCTGAAGGTACAATCCAGCAAAATCCTTCCAATCTGATTGGCGCTACAATGAGAGGAGTTGGCTCACCTGCCGTGCCTGTATTTAGTGGAGCGAGCGCTCTTGCCTTCAGAGATTGTCAATGAGCTGGACAAATTCATCATCGGACAAGCAGAGGCCAAGAAAGCTGTGGCCATCGCCCTTCGGAACCGTTGGCGGCGCCGACAGCTCTCGCCCGAGCTGGCTACCGAGATCATCCCCAAAAACATCCTCATGATTGGTACGCGCCCTGCACAACGCACCGTGTATGCCTGCGCCGCGCCGCGCCGCGCCATCTCCCTTCGCGTGCGTGGCTGTTGCTCATGTAGTCGTCTCGCTGCTTCATGAACAGGTCCTACTGGTGTGGGTAAGACCGAGATCGCGAGACGGCTGGCGAAGCTGGCGCAGGCGCCCTTCATCAAGGTGGAGGCCACCAAGTTTACGGAGGTGGGCTTCCACGGCCGCGATGTGGACATGATCATTCGGGACCTCGTCGACGTCGCCGTGCACGACTTCACGATGAAGGCGCGGGAGCAGGAGAAGCAGCGGGTCCAGCAGGAGGTGGAGGAGCGGCTGCTCGATATTCTGGCCGGCGCACAGGCGCAGGAGCGGACCAAGACCATGTTCCGCACGATGCTCCAGAAGGGCGAGCTCGAGGGGAAGCGGGTCGATTTCGAGGTGCCCCAGTCGACGCCCGCCACCCAGATGCCGTTCGGCTCGGAGATGGGCGCGCAGGGCGTCTTTGTGCAGCTCGACAAGATCTTTGGCGGCGCCAAGAAGCAGAAGAGGAAGATGACCATCGCCGAGTGCCGGTACAGTGACCAGCTGTCACAAACGCGGCTATGACTGCTTGGTTGATGTTGTTATTGACGATGGTGCGTGCACGCAGGCCCTACCTGGAGGAGCAGGAAGCGGAGAAGCTGATCAACAAGGACGCCATCGTCAAGAACGCGCTGGAGGCCGTGCAGAGCAACGGTATCGTCTTCATCGACGAGATCGACAAGATCTGCAGGGACAAGAACTCGTACGGCGCCGACGCCTCGTCGGAGGGCGTGCAGCGGGACCTGCTGCCGCTCATCGAGGGCACCACCATCAGCACCAAGTACGGCAACGTCGACACCTCCAAGATCCTTTTCGTCGCCTCGGGCGCCTTCCACTCGTGCAAGCCATCCGACCTGCTCGCCGAGCTGCAGGGCCGCCTGCCCATCCGCGTGCAGCTGAAGCCGCTCAAGAAGGGGGACTACTATCGCATCTTGACGGAGACCAAGTTCAACCAGATCGACCAGGCCAAGGCCCTGTTGCTGACCGAGGGCGTGGAGCTCGACTTCACCGACGACGCCATCCACGAGATCACCAAGCTCACGGCCGAGGTCAACGAGACGGTGGAGAACATCGGCGCGCGTCGCCTCCACACCGTCATGGAGCGGATCCTCGAGGAGGTCAGCTACGAGTGCACGCCGGGCAAGGTCACCATCGACGTGGCCGAGGTCAGGAAGCACCTCAGCGAGCTCCTCCTCAAGACGGATCTCAGCAGATACGTTTTGTAATTACCTCTGACAACCACCATCACCACCATCAACAACCACCACCTTCAACAGACAGACCACGCGCCAACAACTCCCTTGATGCACCACACACCACGAGCTCCTCGAGAACGTAAAGTGAAACACGGTTCTGTGTTATAAAGAAGAGAGAGTGGGAGGAGGGCATATACATAACACAAGCCAAGGGGACGATGATGCAACACGATGGTGCTTGTTGTGTGCTGTAGGGTCACTCTCTGGCACCTCCTGTCTGCAGAAGCATGA
Source organism: Acanthamoeba rhysodes (assembly GCA_000826385.1). Lineage (NCBI taxonomy): Eukaryota > Discosea > Longamoebia > Acanthamoebidae > Acanthamoeba > Acanthamoeba rhysodes. The sequence continues at coordinate 102,921 of CDFC01060411.1, read as the reverse complement.
CGTCGATCTGGTCCTGTGTAGAGACGGCAAATCGTGAGAATGACAGATGCCAGCGAGATGTGGCGCGAGGCTGGAGCAGAGCACGTACGCCGTCATTGATGTTGGCTTCGTTCAGAGTGCTTTCAAGATTGAGACGCTGTCCCTCCGGGCCAAGAAGCCGCACGGATTGCGGATTGATGCTCTTCTGCTTCGCCCAAGCATCCACCAGTCGCTTGATCTTCGTCTTTCCCTTTGCTCGTATTTCCACAACTCCCTAAAGTGTGCGATCTGTATCATCAGAACATTTGGGGGGGGGGGTGATTATATCATCACTTCGATTGCTGCGTACCGAGCCGTCCTGGGGAGCCAATTTGACCGAAATCACAGCGTCCTCGCCCTCATCGCCGGGCGTGGCCTTCACGATGTTGGACTTCCTATCTTCTTCTCCTTCCATCGATGTCCCTACTTCTGTGTTTTTGCGCGTTATGTTCGATGCCGTTGGGCTCAGCCAATTTTTTCTGCGTATTCGAAAGAAATAAACCTCTCGCCATCTCTCCTCGCTCTTTCGATAGAGTACGTAGAGTACGTCTCGGCCGCAGCTGTGGAGGCGAGCTGTCCGCACGGCCTGGTGTGCATGCGTGTTGTTTCGTGATATGATCGCCATCGAAACGCCGCCATCGATTCCTCGATTGATCACTGGTTGGGGGTGTTTCGGGAAGGCGGAGGTGTGCTTCGTGGTGCTGGCCCACGCCGCGAGTCTCTGGCCTGCTGCTGTGCTTGCATGGTTGGCACGATGAAGAGTGCCGCGCCACCGGCCATGGCCGCCACCAACGCCACCACCTTCCATTGTTTCACATCACAACAATCGAACATTCGATTGTCAAATTTAATCCTTATACAATACTTGCAAGCAAACTTGAGTTGCTCATCTTATGGAAGGGATGGTGAAGGGAAGAACTCACCAGCTTCTTTTCCTTGGCTCCCATTCCCCCCTCTGGTGTGCTCTGTCGTCGATGAGGCGCCTATTCTATTAATCTTTGATTTCCTTCATTTTCTTTGTTCTTTTCTGCGCATTTTCGATCATCACCACAGCGTCATCACCACAGCCCTGTTCGTCTGCGCCGCCCGGGCACGAAGCGGTGTGTGCCCTCTTCCTTCCCCGCATTGCCTCACCACAACCGAACGCGAGCAGCGCATGCGGTGTGCAAGACCCTCACCACCATCACCATCATCCGCAACACGACGCCTGCCGCTGCTCTGCCATCGCACACGCACACGCACCCCACCCTTTCTCGGAACTACACTTTCCTCTCGTTGCTCTTTGGCTCTACGCGCCCGCAAGATGGAAGGCACGCCACTCGCGCCACTGCCGCCCAGGGTGGTCATGCGCAATGGACGCGAGGACGACCAGCTGCAGGACATCACCACCAGGCAGTTCCTCGAGCTCTACTCCGTGGGTACGTCGTTCCCCAGCGATTTAGCCCATCCACATCAAATCAGGAGATCTTTTTCTTTTTCTTTTTCTTGTCTCGCAACCGACACGTCTGTCTGTTGAGAGAGAAAAAACAATAAACAATAAAAATAAATAATAAAAAAGAATAAATAATTTTATGTAAATATTTTCATCTTGCACGCAGCCATGTACACCACCGCGAGGACCGTGGGCCGCGTGAGCATCTTCGACTTTGACGCACACGTCAGCCGTCTGGGTCCGTCTCGACGAGCTCGGCTTGGTGTCTGGCTTGCGCTCGCTCACTACAGCTGTGTGTCTTGTGTCGTGTGCTGCAGCCAAGCTGAGCGAGCGGGCGCCGATCGCGATGTCCGAGGAGCGGATGAGGGATCTGGTGCTCCCCACCCTCCGCCAGGCGATGTCGACTTTCCTGGCCCGCTTCCCCGACCACGAGCGCGACGAGCTGCGCATCTACTTCCTCGCGGCGCCCAGTCCCGCGCCGGGCGCCGGCGAGCAGGGCTCGGACGTGGACGTGCTGATCTACGTGCAGGCGCTGCCGGTAAAGCAGAAGGGCGAGCTGGTCACCGCCGCTCTGCGAACCGCTCCCCGTCGAGCAGATCCCCACGTGAAGGACGTCAAATGGAACACGTACGCTCAGCACGCACGCATATCACACATGCACACGACCACACGACCGCACACGCACACAGGCGCAGGCTCACGAAGCTGTCTCCCCGCTAAAAGGGCGCGCAAGGTCTACGAGGCGCTGCAGGCCAAGGACGAAGACGAGGTGATCATGTACGACGACAATGGGTTGGTCACCGAAGGCCTCTCGAGCAACGTCTTTGTCATCTCCGAGGTATGCACTCCTCCACCGCCCTCATCCTCGGACCATGCGCATTCCACCGTCTCCGATGGGCGTCACTCACCTCCGCGTGCGCGCCTCCAACGCAGGACACGGTGCGCACGGCGCCCACGGACGTGGTGCTGGCCGGCACGTTCCGTTCACTGGTGCTCGAAGTGTGCGCAGAGAACCACATCCCCATCTCCCTCCACTGCCCGCAGGTCTCCACCATCGACCGCTGGCAGTCCGTCTTCATCACCAGTACAATCCCCTGCGCCTTCTCTGTGTGTCGTGCGTGGTTGTATCGTGCGTGTTGCGTGTCTCGTGCGTTGTATCAACGCCAGCGTTTCGTTGAACCAGGCACGTCACGAGTGGTGACGGGCGTGGGCACGCTGCGATACTACGCGCGAGACGCGGACCCGGCCGACGCGCGGGTGCTGCGCTTCGAGTCGACGCCGCTCCTCACCCGCCTGATGGACCTCGTCGCCGAACGTATGAAGGAGAGGGCCACCACCATCCTCCACCTCTAAAAGATATTTGTTATTTGTTATTTGTTATTTGTTCATTTATTTGTTTTATTTGTTTACCGCGGGGAGGGCCTGGAAGTAGCGGCGGGCGCGCTGGACCTTCTCGACGCTGATGCCGTGCGAGGGGTCGACTCGCTTGAGGAGGTCGGTCGCCGTCCGGCCGTGGAGGCAGGTGGGCGGCATCGTGGCCGGGTCGATGTTGTGCTGGGTCACGGCGAGACCCGCCAGCGCGTAGCAGGTGTGGTAGTAGTCGCGGTACTTGGGCGGCTTGTCGCGCAGGCCGCCGTCAAGGTCCTGGCAGCACGCCAGGATGTAGGCCTGGACCGCCAGCTGGTCGAACATCAGGTCGCCCTCGCACTCTCGGCCGGGTCTCGGTATCTCCTCCACTTCTTCCACTTCATCATCTTCTTCCACTTCTTCTACCACTACTACCACTTCTTTTGCTTCTACTTGATGAAGATGAAGGAGAGGCTGTATCTGGGGGAAGATGGCGGACTGCCAGTAGGAGTAGCACGAGTCGACGAGCTTGTTGGTGCGGCCCTGGAAGCCGCCCTCGAACCGCATCTGGCGCTCGCACGTCCACTTGAGGAGCGCCGGCAGGTCGAGCCGCCGAAGCTCGCCCAGGATGGCCAGCGCCGACACCCCGCAGTAGGCGTACCCACCATGGGCCTCGTTCCCCGGCTCTCCGCCTGGAGGAAGAAGATGATGACAGAGCAGGTGAGTTGTTGAGATGGCAACGAGAGCGAAGAAGGAGAGAGGGGATGAGGCTACCCATTCCGCCCTCGTAGGTCTGGCAGGAGGCGAGGTACTCGGGCGTGCCAGCTACGAGCTCGTCCGTGAGCACGTTCGCCAGCGCTGCTGCCGCCAGCCCGCAGTATGTGCCTGCGCGCGAGATCGGGTCAGCCATCCACCGCACACGCACCACAGCATCACCCACCCACCCACCCACCCACACAACGCCGCGCACGATGCGCGTACCGCGAATGTCGACTTCGCCGTCCTCGTGCATGGTGAAGGAGCCGTCGGGTCGCTTGCGGGCGAGCAGGAAGGCGTGGAGGCCCGGCCGATCGATCGCGCTGTAGGCCTCCTCGGTGCCGATGATCACCAGCGCGTTCACGGCGGCGTAGGTGGGGGCCATGTGGGGCAGCTGGCCCGGTCCGCCGCCGAAGCCGCCCGTCGGGGCCTGGCACCGCTTGAGGAAATCGACGACGCGCGATGTCATCGATGCCATTGTGGAAGATGAAGAAGCGGGTCGTTTTGTGGGAGGCTTGTGTGTTGTCGGGAGGGTGGAGGGGGCGGGCAGAGCGTTGAGCAGATCGAGGGCATTGAGGATCCAGTAGCAGAGCCAGGGCCGCGATGCGTCCAGCGACGAGTAGCCGCCGGGGAGACCGCGAAGGCCACGGCCTGCGTATGACGCGTGCTGCAGACGGCAGAGCCCCACTCCATCCTCATTGTAGTCTTGAAAATCATCGGGAGGGTAGTCCCCATCTTCAGTTGGCGTCTCATCCACGTAATCCTGGAAGGGCAATCGATGTGACGATGCCGCGGCTGGAGAGTCAGCCAGGGCGCTCCTCAAAATGTGAACGATCGTGTGCTCGACCACGTCCTGTTCGAAAGAGGTTGGGGTCACTTCCTCCCGATACGCCTCGTAGCCACCATCTCTGTCCATCTTCTATTTCCTATTTCTCTCTCTATTCTCTTTCTTTTTCTATTGTCTTGTCACCACCTCCAGGCGCCTGGAGGTGGTGACAAGACAACGCGAGACCCCAGACGAGAGACACTCCTGATGTGACGACCCAACGCTTCATTCATGGTTGTGCCAAACAATCGATGTTCGATCAATCAATCATCCACCCGGCACAGATTCCCTCCCCATTCCAATATATAGATATAAGTTGTCATTCCTTGACCTCCTCGCTTTAGGCCTGGTTCACCAAGGCCAGGAAGTCCGTCGCCTGGTGGTGGGTAGTTCACGTGATCATCGACCACGGTCAGTCCCGTGTTTGAGTCACGTCGGGTGTGGTGTGGTGTGGTACGTACTTGCGTGTTTCTGTCGATGATGCACTCATCGAGGAACTGGAAGGAGTGGAGGGCAGCCGGAGCGAGGTTGACGACGTTCGAGATGCTCTCGCACGAGTGCTCGGTGCTCTCGAAGAGAATGTTCTGGTACATGGTGTGGCGGTGTGAGGAGAATAGCTATCAAGGCATTCTGGCAGACATCAACGACGATGAGGGTACCTGGAGGAGGGCGATCTTCTCCTTGAGCTTATTAAGCTTCCTCACGTTCCTGCCGATGGCGTCCTTGAGCATGAGGTCGCTGATGGTCTCGAAAGTCCACTCCTTGTGCTCCTTGCAGCTCAGCCACACTGTTCCACCAAGGACCACGGTCAGCCACAACCTCACGGATGGGCCAGCAAGCAGGCAGACAAGAGAACCAGAGTATCGGAAGTCGACGAAGACACCGTCGATGGGCTGGGCGGGCGAGTAGCTGATCTCGAGCTCATCGCCGAACTCGCCAACGACGACGTTCTCATCCATTGCCCAACCGTCGGCGGTCATGAACGAGGTGTCGACGCAGCCTTGGGGGCGGGCAGGCAGGTACGAGAAGAGTGAGGTCGCATGCTTGGGTCATTCTTGAAGAAGGAAGGCTCAATGGGAGTGTACCAAAGAAAAGGCCGTCCTGCGAGCAGAGGGCCTCCAGGCTGAACTGGACGACAGTGTCGTTCCTGTTGACGTTGGTCACCTCGGCAGTGATGTACTCTGGGGTGAGGACGTTTGGTCGTGAGCGCGCTCGCACAAACGGGCCAAGGTGGAAGAAGCACGGGGTTGCTGAAGGAAGAAGAGCAAAGAGAAGGAGTGGCAGGGGCAAGCTGGGAGGGGTACCAGCGTTAGCGGCTCCGCAGTCAATGATGAGCGCGCACAGCGGCGAGCCATAGTAGGAGTTGGATACTCCCTGAAGATGGGCAAAGTTGGCGGCTGCAGGCACAAAAGCAAAGCGAGAAAGATGAGTTCACAAGAAGAAGAAGAAGAGAGAGCGAAGGGTACATCTCTGATTAACACCCCCCCCCCCCAACTAAGATTGCTTGTGATGAGTGCAGTGCGTACGCTGGCCGGGTTCGCTGTCGATTCGCACCACCTTGTTGTGTTCGTTGAGGATGACGCCGGGGATACCGGTTTCGCTGTAGCCCGGGGGAAGGGGGGCGGTGGGGTCGTAGTCCATCAGCCGGTCGAACGTCGCGCACTGCTTCCCGCTCGCCGCCGCCACCAAGAGGGCGACCATAAGAAGTCCGAGAAGCTTCATAATCCTGCACCCGCCCAAGATGGTAGACAAGTAGCGCGAGAGAGATAGAGAACAACAGACAGACAAACAAACAGAGATCAATAATCCTTGAAGCGGTTCTCTAATCTATCTAGTCCAGTTCCGGTTCCAATCTCAGGCTACAGTCCCGCGGTCCCGCAGCAGAGAAGATGATGCGAGGGGGAGTCGCGAACCTATCGAGAGCGGCTCGTCGCCTTCTTTTCCTCTTCTGGTGGGGTCAAGCGATCTCACACAGACTCACGGGTCTTCTCCGCCTGCGCCCTTTTATCCCACCCCCAACGGCTGTTGGGTAAACACCACGAAATTTCACATTTCGATACACCTACCTAAATCATACTTTCCTAAAGTGTACATCGCCCTAGTACCAAGACAAGAGAGGAAGGGGCAGAACATAGAGAGAGAGATAGGTCAGAGTGGTGAGATAGGTGAGATATGCGGGCGATGGAAGAGTCCGACTTTGTTGTGGTTCATTGGGAGGGAAGGACGGACGTGGCGCTGGGCTTGGTGCGGCTGCCCTCCGAGGTGGACGTGGACCTGGCCACCCTGCGCGCCATGGTCGAGAACCAGGTCGAGGCCATCGCCCTCCAGCGTGGGAGCGGGGCAGGCAGGGACTGGGACTACCGGTTCCTCATGCCCAACCGCGGGGCCGTCGCCGTCGCCTCGGACAGGATGGAGAAGGGGCGGGTGGGAGTGGTCGGAAAGAAGACCCGTGTGGCCCACGTGCCCATCGGCCGCAAGCAGGAGATCGAGATGTTCCTCTCGGACCTCCTTGTTGGCTCTCCCGACAACGTCGGTCCGTCGATCGTGCTGCGATCCGTCAAGGCCTCGGACGCCGACAAGCCCGCCGACTCGAAGCCCGACAGGAAGAAGAGCCGGTGCGTCTTCAAGACCGTCGTGGGCCTGATGATCGTCGCCGCTTTCTTCGTCCTGGCCTTTCACTGGGGTCTCAGCGCGCATGGGCCCCACCACCCCCACGACGACCACCACCCCGGCCAGCAGACTCAGCCCCAGCCTCCGCACCCGTGGTGGAACGCAGGCGGCCCGGGACAAGTCGCCTACGCGGGTGACGGTGGAGCGTACCCCGGCGGGGGTGGTGTGGACTACGGCGATCGAATGAACTACGACAACCCAATGCCGGTGTACGGCCCGCCTCCCGAGCAGCAGGTGGCGATCCTGATCATCGAGGAAGTCCAACTGCCACAGCAGCAGGTGGTGATGCCGATGGAGGATCAGCAGATCAACGGGAACATGCCGGCGGACTGGCCCGTGATGAGCCCGGAAGACGCCTGGGCGGGGGCACCATCATCTGAGGCAAGCGACGACATGGGCTGGAAGAGCGAGGAGGCCTCCTCCTACGCTGCCGTCGACCTGCCCGCGCCGATCGACCGCCGTAGGTACCTACGCGGCAACGACCAGATCCAGATCCAGATCGACGTGCCCGAGCTGATGGTGATACCGCGCGAGGAGTTACCCAACATGCCCACGGGCGACGTCTTCGTCGAGCCGCCGCAGTTCCCGCCGCCGCCCCAGTACCACGTCGACCCTGTCCCGCCCCGCGAGTATGGCCGCGACATCTACTTCGTCGACGCGCAGCAGCCCAAGTTCCTGATCGACCCGATGACCGGCGGTGAGCCTTGGGCTCACCCGGGCAGCCCCGGCGGCTTGCCCTGGGCTCACCCTGGTGGCCCAGGCGGTCACCACGGGGGTCACCATGACGGCCACCACCACGGCGACCACCACGGCTATCGCTTGATTGAGCGGGTGGCGCTTGCGATCGTGTACACGGTCGGCTCTTCGGTCGATGGCTACTTCCGCACGTTCGTCACCTGCTGGGCGGAGATGGGCACCTGGCTGGTGCGGCTGATCGACGCCTACTTTGCGCTGCTGCAGAACCTCATCGACCACATGCTCGTGTGGCCGGTGGTCGTGGTGCTGGTGGTGGGCATGGCCGTCGCCCTCCACTACGCCGAGCGGATCATCGCCGCCGTACTGCCCTACAAGGGCGGCGACCTCAAGCTCGCCGCTGATCCCGAGGAGGATCTCGCACGCGTTGACGACCTGGTCGACGAGGAGTGTCCCAAGCTCAAGGACTGAAGCGAGCCTTCTTCGTCTTCGAGGTCTGTACATAACATACGCACACTGCACACGCTCATGACACGACGCGACACATACACGGTGAGGAGACGGGAACTTGGCTTGTAGTTGCGCAAATGGTAGAAATAGATAGAGAGCTATGCAGTATGGTGCGTTCAGGCGTCGGTCTTTGTCGTGGTGTCCAGCGTGCGCTGGGCGTCGGGAACGAACACGCGCGTTTCAGTCCTGGTGTAGCCCGACTCGGACTTCTTCTCGGTCACGGTGATGTACTGCTTGCCGCCGTCCACCTCCTCTACCGTCTTGTTCTCGGTCACAACCGGCGTCTCCTTCTGTCGCCACATAACGTTTGGTTGAGATGAACGCGAGACCTCGTGCATGCGTGCGTCAGCCTCTCTGAGTACGTACGGGCGGGGTGACAGCCTTGTAAGTGCTGTCCGTGAAGTGGAAGTATGGCATGAGCCAGTTGGTGAGGACGAAGGGGACAATGGTGTAGGGCTGGTAGACCAGCACGGCCCAGCTGACGAGCACGTTGAACAGCAGGACCAGGGAGAGCGCCGTCTTGCCCTGCAGCACGTCGCTGCGGCGGAACCTGATCACCTCATCCTTCATCTTGGCTGTGTGTACCCGGCGAAGGTCAACCGCAAGCGGCAATGGTGTAAGTGTGTGTGTGTGCGCGCACGTGCATGCGTGCGTCGTGAGAGTGTGCCGTACCGTCCACCCAGGTGGTCAATGCGTAGGAGGAGACGGTCGAGGCGAGAAAAAGCCCGACGGAAGCCTTCACGGCTTTGAGGCCGGCCCGACGGCCGACATCTCTCCTGACGCTCTTGAGGCCCTTGTCCTTGATCTTGATCGTGTCGCCCTTGCACACCACGTTCTCCGTGGTGATAGTATAGGTCCCGGGCCACTCGCCCATGGCGCGCGAGAGGACAAAGTCGTTGAAGTTGTCCCTCGTGCGTCGCCTCGCCCAGCTACGTGAACACACGACACGCACGACATTCACGACACACGACACACGAACATAACGTGAAAGCCCACGTGAGCGGGATCGTGACGTGACGGGCAAAGAGGAACGCGCGTACAGGAACGCTATCACCGAGACGGAGGCCACGAAGGCCGCACTGTGTATGGCCGTGCGCTCCCAGCCGGCCTGGTTGCGGGTGAAACCGGGCACCTTCTGTGTGCGTGTGCGTGTGCGTGTGATTAAGCAAGTCGTAGAAGTGGTGAACCGGGTGGAGCAGTCGGACTGTACCGGCGAGGGGTTGTCGTCGTCGTCGCCGCCCTTGGGCAAGCCCATGCTCTCCAGCCTCTCCACGTACCGGCGGACGAACTTAATCGACCCGTTGCGCTCCAGCCAGCCGCTGTAAATGGACATGCCCATAAACTGGAAGAACATCAACCACAGCACCGCCTCCGGCACCTGCACACCTCCGATCTGACATCATCATCATCATCATCATCATCAGCACATCACCATCATCGTGGTAAGTTGTCTTTGGGTAATTGAAGATATACAAACGTACTTTCCAGTTGAGGCCCTTCCTCTCCCACTTGTAGAACTCGGCGCGCAGCGCTTCCAGGGACACTGGCGTCTCTGCCACTAACTCAAGGGTCAGAGTCTGGCCATGTTGCGTGCGTGCGCGCGTTGTGTGGTGGAGGGGAAAGGGTGATAGGCAAGCGAACCCTTGGCGGTCTCGGGTGCGGCCTCGGTGGAGTAGCGACGTCGGCCGCCTGGCAGCGTCTTGGACCGGAGGCCCGCCCTCAGCGGCTGCGCAAGCCCGCTCAGCCCCAGGCGGCAGCTGTGTGCCCGGGGTGTACTTTATTATTAATACAATAAAGATAAAATAAATAAATCTAGGCCAATAAAACAAAAGGCAACAGAAATAAAAGAGAACACACGTGCGGGTGGGGCCGTACAGGGCGGTCGAGGCGGGAGTGGTGGTGGTGAAGGCAGCGCGGAGGGTGGGTCGGGTGGTGGCGACAGAGCTCAGAAGGCTGGCTGGGCGGAGAGACGACCCGGCGGCGCCGGAGAGGACCGCTGTTGCAGGACGTGCGCCGATTCGAGTGTAAAGGTGTGTGGCAAGCGGTGGCGGTTGCGAACGTGCAGAAGCGAGCCAGGCTTGCGCTGATACTCTTCTCATCGTGCTCTGTGTGTTGGGTGGTGTGATGGTGTGGGCGAGGGCAATATTATCAGGCCTACCCAGCATTTCTGAGAAGCCACCGTTGCCCTTCGTCTTCCACTGCCCCGATAGCCTTGCTTGCAGCATCCAAACTATGGGCTGACCGAATGGGTTTGCATACTTTAAATTCTAATTCCTCAAAATGGTTGGTGCATGGCCTCGAGGAATGGGCCCCATGGGGCGAGAAGCTTCGGGATGAGCAGGACAGTGGCGACAACGAGCAGCAGCAGCGGCGATGAGAAGGGTGAGGACCGGCGACGACGGAAGGAACACCGTGGCGATGAGGACCGGCAAGGTGGCCGTGAAGATGGCGAGAGAGAAGCGGGATGGTAGTGCCAACTGCGTTACAAGTGAACTAAAGTGGGAAACAGGCGTATGTACAGCACGACGACAGCGCGACAACGGGCGAGGAACGAGGCTTGAGTGAAGTGGTGCGTTCAGGCGTCGGCCGTGTTTGCGTTGGTCGTAGTGCTACTGTCCTGGCTCCGCTTGCGCCCCTCCAGGAACCGCTGGGCGTGAGCGTCGGCGTCGTCGGGAACGAACACGCGCTTCTCGGTCCGGCTGTAGCTGGACCCGGACTTCTTCTCGGTCACCGTGATGTACTCCTTGCCGCCGTCCACCTCCACCACGGCCTTGTGCTCAGTCACGACCGGCTTCTCCTTCTGTCGCCGGCACAACAATCACACCAGATTCGGTTTGAGACAATGACGCGAGTGTGGTGTCGTTGGTCGTGCCGTGTGTTACGTACGGGCGAAGTGATGAGGTTGCACTTGCGGTCTGCGAAGGGGAGGCGCGGCACCAGCATGTTGGCGAGGACGAAGGGGAAAATGGTGTAGGGCTGGTAGACCAGCACGGCCCAGCTGACGAGCAAGTTGAACAGCAGGGCCAGGGAGAGCACCGCCTCGCCCTGCAGCACGTCGCTGCGGCGGAACCTGATCACCTCATCCCTCACCTTGCCTACACGTGTGACCAACGACGTTGAGATCAGCCCCATGCGCCTAGCGTGTGTGTGTGTGTGTGTGTGTGTGTGTGTGTGTGTGTGTGTGTGTGTGTGTGTGTGTGT
>CDFC01060411.1:17142-78988 GCA_000826385.1 Acanthamoeba rhysodes | reverse complement strand
ACACACGACACACACGACACACACGACACACACGACACACACGACACACACGACACACGACACATGACACACGACACACGCATGCACGACACATGCTGATCACCCAACGTTGTGTTATTACTGTAGGTCAAGGGCGACATGGTGGTGACGTCTCACTATGGGCAAGAGGGCGTGGTTGGGGGTAACACGGGCAACGTGTCTCTGGTGGTTTCGGGTTCGACAGTGGAGGTGCGGGGTGACCTGGCGCTTCAGTCGGCCGACGCCGCGGCGGGCGGCGCGAGCGGCTTCGTCAAGGTGGCACCGGCGCCCTCCGTGGACCCAACGCCGACCAACTCCAACACCGTCTCGGGCAGGCTTCATGTAGGAGGCTCGTTCGTTGCGGCCTCTGGCGATGGTGGGCCCGGCAGCGACACTGGCGGCGCTTCGGGCGATGTGACCCTGTCCCTGAACGCCTTGGCCGTCAACAGTTCCAAGGCCGGGTTCCTCCTCCAGAGCGGCAACGGCGGCAGCTCAACGTACCTCACGCCTTCGAGTGACGGTGACAGCTGTCATTCCTGGACTGACGTTCGTGTGCAGGCGTGACGGCGGCAACGCGGGAAACATCGATCTGGCCGTGGGCCTCGGCGGACGGCTCTCCTTGTCCAGCGATCTGCAGCTAGTCGCTGGCTCCGGCGGCGCTGGCGCCCGGGCCGGCGGTGCACGATCTCTTCTCGTAAAGCAATTGGCGTAAGCTGGGGTCCGCGGCGCTGACTCGCACGTTTCCTCCTCGTGGCGACGCACAGGCGGCGGTTCGTCGACTATCACGCTCTGGCAGGGCGGCGACCTGGCCCTGAGCACGAACGCAGTAATTCTGGCAGGCGACGGAGGCAACGCCACCACGAGCGTCGACTCGCTCGGCGGCGACGGAGGCGTGGCGGGCCTGGTGATGGTGCGGGCGGGCACGGTGAGGGTCGGCAGAGACTTGACCCTGACCAGCGGCCGCGGAGGCCGAGGCGCCCAGGGCGGCAAGGTCGGCCTTAGCTTCCTACTCGCGGTACAAGTACCCTGCACTCTTCAGCCACGTCAGCTGCTTTTAACGGACGCCCAATCACCAGAGCGACTCGGTACCGGCGGGCATGGATGACGTGGCACAACCAATCGCGGTGAAACGGAGCCACGCCTGGCGGCATTCGCTGTCCGTCGAAGTGGGACGCGACATGCGCCTCACCAGCGCGACCGGCGGCGAGGGCTTCGCCGGGTGGGGCGGCAACTGCAGCTTGGCCCAGCCGGCCGAGCTCGCCGCGAATCAGGGCGGCGTCACTTTGAACTCCTTCGGGGTCGCACTCTCCGTCAAGCGCCACCTCGTCATCACTGGATGCAGCGGCGGCGTCGGCCACGGAGGCCCAGGCGGCTGGGCAGCCCCCGCTGGACTGGCAGGTGCGCAACCACAACAGGAGCCGATGAGGAAGATGCTAATGTGGTGGTGATGACGGTGAATGTACCAGTTATGGGCGCGAGTGTAACGGTGGGCGGCAACATCAGCATCGCGGGAGGGGACGGCGGGTCGGCTGTCGGCGGTTCCGGCGACGGAGGCCAGGGCGCCCTCGCCTTCGTGCGCGGCTTCAGCTCGGCCACCATCTCCGCCAACGGTACGAACCTGCGATCGCCCTCCACCCCCGGTCCGGACTGCTGACGTCTGCAATTCGTCCACCAACCAGTGGTCGATCTGGTCAGCGGCCAAGGCGGCCATGCGGTCAACAGCACGGGAAATGGCGGCAGCGTGGAGGCGGGCTACGTGGTGAGCTCCCCGGCTGACCTGCGGGCCGGCGTTCACATGCGGGACGAGTCCGTGTTGACCGTCGGCGAGTCACCATCATTGGTGGCAAGCGGGGCGACGTAAACCTGCGCAACGTGCCCCAGCCGGTACGGCGCGCCCCTGAGTCGACGCGCGGCGACGCAGCATCGGGCCTGGCGCAGCCGCTCGAGAAGCTACCGAGGCGTGTTGAGCGCGACGAGGTTACTCCCTTCGTGTTGGTCCACTCTTACACCGGCGGCAAGATCTCCATTACAGGCGCCGCCCTGCTCCAAGGCCGTGCGTTTGCTTTTGTGTGTGTGTGTGTGTGTGTGTGTGCACTGGACCTGACAAGCTGGCACGCAGAGGCGGGTGGAAGCAATACGTTGGGCGCGGCTTCGTCCGGCGGCTACGCAGTCATGGGCGCGTCTGAACTCAGCCAGCTGCGGGTCGAAGGCCAGCTCACGCTCCTGGGCGGTCCCGGCGGCGCTGGCACTCAGGAGCAGCCCGGCGGCGACGGTGGCTTCGCCTACATCACGTCTGCCTCCGACAGCACGACCACAATCACCGACGCGCTCCTCCGCGGCGGCGCGGCGGGCCTGGGCGCCAACGCTGCCCTGGACGGCGCCCGCGGCATGGCACAGCTGGGCGTCAACGCCGCGCGGGTCGACCAGTACGGCGCCCTGGTCATGCGGCCCGGCGACGCGCGTAGCCAAGCGCCGGTGGCCAACCTCGACGCCTCCATCGGCGTGACCTGGGGCGGCGAGTACACGGTGTTCCCATGCAACGGCGCAGGAATCGACTTACCTGGCAACAGCTCGGCCGCGTTTCCGGTGACCAACCGGGGCGTGTTCCGCGACTGTCGCGGAGCGGGTGCGGCGACGGCCTACCCGCAGCCGACGGTCGACAGTTACAGCTACGCGTCGTGCGCGCCCTGCACGTGCTCGGCCGTGTCGGGCGGGGGTTCGTGTCCGCTGACGCCCCCGCCGCCCACTACCTCCTCGGTCGGCCGCTTGTCGGCAGCCACGTGGTGGACCTCTCTCGTACACCAGAGCCAAATCGCATACTAAACACTCTTGCATCTGAAACCTACGTGGTACGAACACGCACACGCACCACCGCACGCGCGCACAACGAAGCTGGAGAGATGGAGTGATGGTGGTAAGTAAGTACGTCTGTGGGCCAACTGAGTCTATACAACGAAGAGGAAGGCCACCATCATGAGCTGGACCCGGCAAGGCCCAGTTCCATGACCGTGGGCAGGAACGCGATGATGTCCAGGTTGTTGCACGTCAACTTGAAGATGTTGGCTGTCACGCACCACAGAAAGCACACGCAGAGGTTATAGAGGTGAGCAACGTTGTTTTAGAAACGCTCAGACCGGCGACAGATTGCAACGTGAACGAATAATTGGTGGATGGTTGCGTACACCCGATCTGGAGGCGAAGGGAGTTCAGGCCACGGAGAAACTTCTTCACGTTGGCATAGGACAACAGCAGGACCGCGTCGGCATCGTCCTTTTTAGAGAGCCCACTGCGTAGCAGTCCGGCCACCAGTACCTTGGCTAGCGTCATGACGTGTAGGTAGTTTTTTTTTTTTTTTTGGTTAGTTTGAAGGCGGCAGCGGTTGTGTGGGCTGAGTACCGGTGGGCCAGCCTCGCACTTCGGCGACGGGTGCATCGGAGAAGGCCTGGCGGAACAAGTCGCCCACATCGTCAAACCGCAAGTTGAGGTCAACATCGCTGATGACATGACACACGATACGACACACACGACACGTTTGGTGAGCGAACGCGAGCTCTCGATTCAAGTTGTTCGTTGGTACCGGAGGGCAGAGAACAGAGCGATAAGATCCGAAGGCTGTCCGTTCGGCCGCTTCTCCTCGCCGTCGGACATGATGGCCCGCACGAAGTCTGTGAGAGGTATCAGACCAAAGGTTCCGACAGTGCAGCAATCACGGATGAAAAACTGAATAGCTGGGAAGAGGCGGAGCGCACCAACGGCGGAGCGGTGAACGAGGGCCGAGAGGGAGGCGCGAGCGCGAATGAATTCGCTGGACGCCTCGTCGAGGGGCGCCTCCGACAGCTCCAGCTGCGCATCCAGCCTCTGAATCTGGAAACCCGTCAAGATCCCTGTATTCGACACGCATAACACGACACACGACACCGCAATCATGGGTCAGTTCGGGTAAAGCAAAGAGTAGATAGGACGGGGAGTGCCTGCCTGTGACCCGCTCCATGCTGGCGTTGTGTTCGAAGATGAGGGTGATCTTGAAGGTGCGCTCGCCGTTCTCGCGGACCACCTGAATCTTGAAATCCCCGCAGTGGTAGTTGTGCTGCGTCATCAGCAGAATGTTCCGCAGGTTGCCCGCCAGCTCGCCCAGCTCAAAGTCTGTGCTCACCTCAGAGTGGTCAGAGAAACAAAAAATAAATAAAGAGCAACAGCTTCGAAAATTGAGATGAATTAAGTTACCCTCAACGCCTTCCTTGATGGTGAGATAGAGCGAGACAAGCGCGCCTTTGTCTTTGGCCTGGTACTGCTTGCGGTACTCTGTGGAGAGCGCAAAGACCCGCCGGACGACCGAAGACGGTAAGTTCGTTAGACCATACGAACTTCCATGGTGCACGCGCCAGTCATCTGATCGGGCGGCGTACGTCGGGCGTCGTCAGGCGAAAACGCGTAGCTGAGGACAGCCCCGCACGCCGCTGTCTCGAAAGGACCCACCTGAGCCTGCATTCGCCAGAGTGAGGCTTGCTTGATTCAACTGAGTCCCAGATCTCGGCTGGGCGCCGGTGGCTCACTCACGATCGCGGCGCACCTTGACGTCGATCTTACATAGCTCGTCGGCTTCCGCGTCGTCCGCAGGGCCTTCCACCCCTTTGTCCTTCGCCTTGCCCTTGTCTGATGGTTGGTTAGTGGGTAAGTTGACAGAGAGTTTGAGAGCTGAGTTGAGCCATCGAACCAGCGGTTGTCTGGACTTGCGGCGGAGGCGCTTGGCTGGCCTTCTCCACCAGCCGAAACACCGTACGCATGTAGTGCTTGGACCTGCGCTCCCAATCTTAGTACTAAGATTGCGTGCGTGCGTGCGTGCGTGCGATAGATACCTCAGCTTGGCGCGAAGTGCTGCGAGAGTCGAATGGTGAGGAGAGGACGCAGGGGCGGGCGAGGCGTGTGGCAGCTCGTCGGGCGCCGACCACCACTCATAGAAGTGGTCAAACGTCCAGCCTTCACCCGCAGGCCATCCTTCACCGCCCACCTCCTCACCTGTGTGCGTGTGTGTAGCTTGTCAGTGCACAATGGATCTGATAGAAAGGGTAGAGGTCGAGCGTACCAAGATGGGCAGCGAGCTGGCGCAGCTCTGGCTCGTCGAGGAGACCGTCTTGGTCGACGTCGAACAGTTCGAATATCCGGCGGGCCGCTATACCACAAAATTAAATTAAAAATAATATTGAATTAAATAAACATAATTACACCATTTTAAAAGAATATTAGTACTGTTTATGTAAACAACATTAAAAATAAATAAAAACTGTGAAATCAGTATACACCTTGTTCATCTGCCACTGTCGCGCTCGAGTTCGTGGGCGACTCGAAGGCTGCGAGGGCACGGGTCAGTAGGGCCACCTCCTCTTTCAGCCTGGCGTTCTCCCTCTCCAGTTCTCCTGTGGCCGTCTCCATCTTCTTCTCACTTGCGCTAACCCAATGTGGTAAAATGTTTATCTTTTCTTTTCTTTTCTGTTAATTTATTGATTCGGCGAATCCCTTCAAGGAGAGGCACCTTCACCTCTCTGCCTGTCTGTCGTAGCGGATGACCTCAATCACCCACGCCTCTCCTCCTGCCACTGTACACGGGACCACCACTACGCTTTCAACACACAACCATTTAGCGCAACCTGAGCCTCCATCACGTAGTCTCTAGGTGTCCTCATCGTGATGGCGGGGAGCGGTCTTCTTGCTGATCTTGAAGTGGAGCCTTAGCAGGCCCGCTTCGAGCTCCGTCCGCGCAGACTTGGGTTCGACAGGCACAGGCAGCGGTATCTGTCCGGGCCATGCCTCAGCTCTTCGGACAGGTCCCATCATGTGATGATTGCACGCACTGATGGTGCAGCGCGCACCTTGCGGTAGAAACGGCCAAAGTTGCGTTCCTTCTGGAAGTAGACGCCATGCTCTTCTTCTCCCGTTTGCGGCTTGAGCGCGGCGATGACCAACACATTGTCCTTCACCGTGAGGCTGATGTCCTCTCTGCCAGAAGAAAGGTGGCGCCATTAGAATTCCACCTTCTTGAAGAAGACGAGGGCACCGCACTTGGGAATAGAAGGCAACTCGATCTCCACCCTCAGGTGGTCGTGGTCCTCCTGGAAGATATCACACCTGGACCGGTCGAAGGTGAGGTGAGACGAAAGCCCGGCGGCAACACTTGTGAGGGGGGGGGNGGGGTGATCACGCAGCACCTCGGCCGCCACATCTTGTCGTGGTCGATGTTGGGGTTGGCTCGCACGCGCTCCATGTCGGGCAGCTTGCCCCACCTCTGCTTTTCCATCCACTCTGCCGCCTCTACGCGCGAACAAAGATGATGCCCCACTCAGCCCAGCTTCTTCATCTTTCACTCTACGCGCTTCGAGAAGAGGGCACTGTGAAGGGTGGTTGGGGGGAGGGGTACGTGGTGGCGACAGAGGGGTCTGGGCACCGAAGGCGGCCCCCCAGCCTCCGCCCCATCCGCTGCGGAACATGGACCCGGCCTCCCTCTTCCGCCCCACGCGCCGCCCTCCCTCTCCTCGCTGCAGATCAATCCTCCACGCGCAGCCGTCGCCCCCTCCTGCGGCGCAGGGTGGTGGCTCGTCGGGCGCCGTCGATGCGTAGGTCGTCATCATCCCTTGCTCGCCTGCCATCTGGGCCCCCGAAGAAGTGCCCACGCTGCCATCCGAGTGTCTGCGCCACCAGGCCATGCTCGCAAGTACTTGGAAGCTGAGATGCGTCGGTTGGTGCGAGTGGTGCCTTGGTGTGGTGCCTCTCTTACAGTGCGGTTGGAACGGGCTGGTCGATGGACGATGGTGGGCAGGTGGTGTCTCGTGGTGGCCCCTCCGGTGAATTCCGCGGACGAATTCGTGTGGCGATTTCCTCGTGACACCGGATTGGGCATTCCGTTAAACTCTCGCATTTGATTAGTCCACGTCAAGGCCATCAGCGGGGAGTTTCACAGCGCCCTGTTTCGTCTTCGCCAGGATCGCGTTGCACGCGAGAACTCTACGCCCTTGATCTCAATTTCCAACCCAAGTTCAACACTTTGGCGAAACTCTTGAAAATTACATTACAGGCCACCAAACGGGCTGGCCATTGTTTCGGCTGCATTTCGGTCAGACACGGACCATCGAGAGGCGTCCCTTTACGGCTCCGGGTAGAGTAAGAGGAGGGCCGGGTGTCCGTCTTTTCTTCACAACACCAGCTCCTCCTACCATCACTCACCGCACCATCCAAGATCACCAGATGAAGGGACTGCTCGCTATCGTGCTGCTCGGCCTCCTCGCCTTCTCCATGGCCCAAGATTGTACGGCCGCACACATGCCATGACACACCACACCCACCAAACTCACGCCTGACCCACATGACTTCTTTCGCAGCCACCGTCGTTACTGTGCAGAAGCAGACCGAGCCGGTGGCCGTGGTCGGGACTCAGGTGCGTGACACCCCGAGTCGTAGGTGGTTGACCGTCGATCGCTCATTCACATCGTTGTTGTGGTTGGCGTGCGAAATGCACAGGCAGCCCAGCAGGCGGTGACCTTCTATCCCGTCATCACCACTTCGTCGGCCGGCTCCATTCACCCGTTCTGGATGCTCTGATCTGCGCCAGGCTTGAGCATCACCACCAGCCACCAAGCTCTCCGCCAGGGCTGTGTGTGACCTGATTTTTAGAGTCGAGATAAACATGTTGCTTTGAAACAGCATCATACCCATTGGAATGAACACTGGCTTGTCTGAGAAATCCACTAGTGCGCCTTCTTGTCAAAGACGCCGCGCTGCTCCATGTGGCGCACGGCCTTGCGGAGCTTCTTTCTCTGTTGTCGCTTTTGCTCGGTCTTGTCGGGCGACTCGACGGCCACGCCGGCCTTGCGCGCCTTCTTTTTGTCGAACTCGACCAGGAGGTCCTCGTAGCGGCCCTCCTTGAAGTTGCGCAGGGACGGCAGCAGGGAATCGCCGGCCGACTTCCTCTTCCTCATCTTTGTCCTCCCCGCCGAGGTCTTCTGCTCCTCTTCGTTGTCTTCATCAGCTTCATCGTCGACGAGGCCCGCCTTGCGTCGGTCGCTCTTTTGCTTGTCGTCCAGTGCGCTCTTGATGCTCACTTTGAGCTTCATCTTCTCATACAGTGACAGCCGCTTGTTGTTCTGCGTAGACGACGACCAAAGAAGCAAGTGAACACACGGCACGATCAACAACACGACACCACACGGAGTACTGTAATGAAGTACCTCGATGTCTTGGATCTTGCCGACGAGGTCCTTCCTCTTGAGCAGGGTGAGCACGCCCTCCTCGCGCATTTGCTTTTGCTTCTGCGCCTCCGGATCCTGGGTAATATCGATGGGCTCGTCCTTCCAGGGACCTGGCGCACACAAGGCATTGTCCCAGTCAGTCTACACCGACCCATCCAGCAGCTGCAAAGTAGGGAGTGGGCGGCGGCAGTAGAGCGCTACGTACCGGGCACCTTGCGGATCTCTAGCGACCTGGCATCGAGGAAGGTTTCGATTTCCTTCAGGTAGTGCTGCTCATTGATCTCGCACACCCGTCCGCCCAGCTTGAGGGTGTAGGGCGCAGTGGCGACAAGGTTGATGGCCGTGCCAGCGTTTCCTGCTCTGCCCGTACGCCCAGTCCGGTGCACATAATCCTCTCCTAATAGACAAAAAAGCATGAGCGCTTCGATGTGCACGCGCGGTGTTGCGTGTCGTGGTACGTACCTCGTGGTGGCACGTCAAAGTTGACCACAAACGGCAGATCGGGAATGTCGATTCCCCTGGCCATTACTTCTGTGCTGCACAACAGCTGCACGATAGGCTATTAGAATTCAAGAAAAAGTAAGAAAGGGACAGAGGGCAGAGGCACCTGGACTTCCCCGTCACGGAACATCTGAATGGCGTTACGTCGCTGCGTCACGGTGAGGCCCTTGTGGATGGGCAGGGCCTTGAACCCGTCTTCCTCGAGCGTCTGTGCGAGCCGCTCGGCCCTTTGCTTCGTGCGACAGAAAATCAACGCCTTTTGGTCCTGTGCGCATCCAATGGGATATTAAGCACACACACGCCACACACACACACACACACACACACACACACACACACACACACACACACACACACACACACACACACACACACACACACGACACGCACACACGCCATCGCACGTGCACTTCAAGTCCCGAAAAAGACGAACCTTCATGAACGGACTGCCCTTGCGCTTCAGGAAATAGGTGAGAAGCGCGCGCTTCCGTCGATTGCTTACTGGGAAGACCAAGTGCTTGACTGGATGCAGTAGCGACACGCTAATTTAGCAACACCACACACATCAACGCGAACCACATTCAGGGGCTGTAGGGTACCCTGCGACGGAGGCTGAAGGTCGACGTTAAGATTGATGAGCTGACTCTTGGGCGAGAATCGAGCGATGACGTCCTCAATGCGTGGCGACAGGGTGGCCGAAAAGAGGCACGTTTGCATATCGCCCTTCTTCCTTCCTACGCGTCCGAGCACACTTAATGAGAGATCGTCGACCGACAAGGGGACATATATGTCGCGTGTGGCGTGTGCGTGCGTGGTGTGTCGCGTAGGTGGATATCGGACCCCCTCGAAGGATCTTCTTCGGCTTGGGGAGCAGGCGGTAGAGCTGCTTGATGGCCGGGAAGAAGCCCAACTCGACCATCTTGTCGCACTCGTCGAGGACCAGACTCTCGACGAAGCCGAGGTCCAGCAGCCCGCCCGGCGCGACGGGGGATTGGTACTGCGCGCCGCTGCTGGCACCACCCGGCATCTGGGCGGCCATGTGGTCGGCCCGCATCTTCTGGGCCAACAACTGCTCGCGCTTGCTTCTCGGCTTAGCGCCCTTGGGCGTGGGCATCACCAATGTGTCGCTTTCCCGAATTTCTTCATCTTCCTCGTCATCGTCGTAGTCCCTGTCGTCCGCCTCATCTTCCGTGCCTTCATCATCATCCGCATCGTCTTCATCGCCCCAACTCTCATCTGTTCAGGGAAAGTGCGTCAGTACGCCGAAGCGATTAGAGTGTTCACACGCGAAGAAGAAGAAGAAGAAAAAGAGTACCATCCTCAACGAACACGGTCTGTTCGGGTTTATCCAGACCGGCTTCGCCCTGCTTAAGATAGTGCAACAGACGACCCGGCGTTGCAACCAATATGTCCACTTTCTTCGTCTTCAGCGCCTTCACCTTTTTTAAGCGGTGAGTGCACAGTGCGCATTGGTCGTCAGCGCTGAATGCGAGGGAGGTACGGTACTTGAAATTGATTCTCAGCTCCGCCGTAAATCTCTAGAATGCTCAACGGAGGCGAGAGATGCTGCGCCAATGCACGCGCCTGTTTAGTGGGAGAAGAGAGTCCCAGGTCAGCTATCAACCATGGCTGCGTTATGTTCATGTGGTGTTTCGTGCGTGTGTGCGCACGCTCACCTCAGTGACGAGCTGCTCGGCCAGTTCCCGGGTGGGTGTGACAGCAAGCATCAGCGGTTGACCGTTACCCCTCACTATGCCAACTCGCTCATCGTCCTGCTTGCGCTTGTGGACCCTGCCATGCGACAAACGAGTTGTTATGTCAGTTGCCTGCACCCATGGGTCGGTCCTACATAGAGCTCGCCACAGCGCATCCGCGAGTGTTACCTCTGCAGAAGCGGCAGTGTGAAGGCGCCCGTCTTGCCGGTCCCCGTTTGCGACGAGCACACAACCTGAAGAGGAAGTGACGGTGAGGCACTGAGTGCAGTGTGGAGAGACGAGCAAGATATGTTGCGACGTACGTTGTGGCCGCGAAGGATTAGCTTGATAGCTCGCTGCTGGATGTCGGTTGGAACCTACATCAAGCGCAATGGATGAGCGTGCTGATCTGTTCGCGCACGCATACTTGCACACACTCTGTGGGTGAATGGGCGCTCACCTGCCAGCCTTTGGCTTCGACGGCCTGGAGGAGAGGAGGGATGAGGCCCAGGTCGGTGAACTTGGGCTGCCGCTTATTCGACTTCTTCCGCCCCTCCCGGCGCTCCTTCCGCTTCTTCAACAGCTCCTTGCCCTGCGCGTACTTGACCCGAAGCTCGCTGACCGACAACAGCGGCTTCTGGCGGCCGCTGGTGCTGTCCTCGGCGCCGGCGTGTTCGCGCTTAACCTCCTTCTCTTCTACCCTCTGCTTCGCCGCTTTGTTGTTGTTGTCGCTCGATGATCGCTGGCTGCTGGCTCTTGCTCGTTCGCGCAATCGTTGCATCTCGCCCTGCCCCTCCTCCCGCTTCTGACGCACCTCGTTCAGCATGGGATTGTGGTCATCTTGATCTTGCGATGGCCGACGCCTGGCTACACGATCCTCGCCTGCCTGCCTCTTATCGCGGCCCATTGGGGTGCCCATTCGTCGCGATCGGTGCGCCCCCGCCTCCGCCCGGCCCAAAATCTTGGCCGATGTGAGAAATGGGCTCGAAATCGCGAGATGAAGCCGTGATGGATATCCCAGCAGCGACGCCGCAGGTCCACCGCGGAATCCTCCCCATGAAGGCGCTGGCAGAATCAATCCTCCTCTTGGCACAATGTGCCCACCGATACGCAACATCCCGTCCTTCGATCTTGAAAACAAAACAAAAAAAAAAGAAAAGAAAAGATAGCCTGGTCCCAGCCGTCGAAGAACCCCACAGCTTGTGGCGCAATCAACATTTCTGGAGCTCCATTAGCATAAAGATGCAACGTTACAAGCTGGTGCGCAGATGGCGAGAGACCACCTTTACGCCTTTATCCGCTACTCACAATCTCATCTTAAAAATAGACGCTGCAGTACAACGGGGCGCCATACAGTGGGTGGGCAACACGACAGCAGGCTCTTCTTCCTTCCGTCTGCTCTGTGATCGAGGTATGCGCGTTGGCACTTGCACGATGACGTGGTGCCGACCATTCGCCACCTTCATCAGGACGCGATTGGCAAGCTCTGTGGTATCCGCTTTTCCGTTGGTGTCGCCTCGCAGACGGACAAGGTGAGTACGCCGCCAGGTTGTTGTTGTTGTCACGGTGACAACACCCGCTGCCCAGCTTTACACCGCGCGCAATCACCAACCCACCTCGCGCAGGGCGTCCACGCCTTGGCCAACGTCGCCCAGGTTGACATTCTGCGATCGATCAACAAGAAGAAGAAGAAGTCACCAGCAGCTGGTACTCTGCTCGAGCTCGTTGTTGTGCGCCACAGGGCTGCTCCTGCAACTGACTTGTTCTTGTTGACTTAAAGGAGACGAGAACGCGCCTCCTTTCCTCGAGTTTGAGCTACAGAATGGGCTGAACTTCCACCTCAAAGGTTTTCCCAGACTTGCCTCGGCCTGGGCCTTCTCCCTTCTCACTTGTCTCGTGCAATTGCGCTTTCAGAGCATCCGATTGTGGTGACCCGAGTGGACCTGATGGACCAGAATTGGGAGGCCCGCTCGTCTGCGGTGGGCAGGTCGTATCTCTATCGGCTTGTGACCGGCGGTGACACTCGCGCCTCGCTTGTGTTCGAAAGAGACACCAGGTCGCGTCCTGCCTTGCAGTCTGTGTTTTTGTGTGCGTCATTTGCATTGACCACGACTTCTCGCTTGCAGTTGGCACTGCCGAGGGTCTTTAAACTTGGAGGCGATGCAGGTACAACTCCACCCCTTCTTTTGTTGTTGCCACACGCGACTCACTTTGCTCCCAGCGGGTTTGTAGAGTGTTTCAGGGGACGCACGACTTCTCGTGCTTCGGCAAGAACGGCGACACGGTAATGTGTGGAGGCCCAGCTACCAAAGCACGCGCTATTGCACTCGAGTGCTGCGTCGTCTCGAAACTCACATTAGCGCGCGGTGCAGTACACTAAGGTCCCCTCGCGAACGATTGATTTAGCAGACGTAGTAGAAGTCCCAGCTGCCGCATACGCGAGCCCAAGGTATTCCTCACCAACATTCTAGCTCGGTCCCTTGCTATCTCGTTGGCCCAAACGCTGACTCTGTGGCTTTGCGTTTTACCGCCAAGTGATCAGTACCGTTTCTACCACGTCTCCATCAAGTCCCGCGCTTTCATGTACCACCAGGTGCGCATCTCCTTCTGGCACATACCAGTTGCGGACAGCTTCACGCCACTCGTCAGTTGTGCGGTAATCTCACTACTCAAAACGCTACCAACGCGATCAGGTGCGGTACATGGTGGGTGCCCTCGTGAAGGTGGGCCAGGGCGAGTGGAACGAGGCCGACATTCGGCGCATGCTCGAGGTGGACCCGCAGCGGACGCCCTTCCCGCCGGCCAACCTCCTGGCGCCGGCGCACGGACTGTTTCTCCGCGGGGTGGACTACATCGGCGCCGACACAGCTGTGGCCCGCCAATAAAAGTACACTTACCCGCACACACCAGCTTAGCATTGCAGCGGCAGACTTGGCTCCGTCGTAGTTGCGAGCCTCACCCGCGCCTGATCGGAGCCGTCGGTTCTTTGGAATGTGTGGAGTGGAATCGTGGACGACCGGATTCCTCATTCTCAGGCAGTTTCCCGGCAGTGGTGGCCAACCATTCCGACGAGTCTCGGGACTGATCTTGTCCGCAACCAATAGGCGACGAGCAGGACTCTGGTATAAAACGGACCAGTGGAATCGCGGTTGAAGGAGCAAGCCACACTTCCTTCCCTCCACAGATAAGTCGATTAATCACCCTCATGCAGCTCGACCTGGGCACAGGACCCGCACAGGACTTCGACGTCACCAACCCGCACCAGCCCCTCACCCTCGTCTGTGTAGACGGGAGCGAGGAAAGCGACCGCGCCCTACGCTGGGCCATGCGCAACCTGCCCGACAAGCACGGGCTGATGCTCATCCACGGGGTGAAGATCCCCTACAGCGCCTGTACGTGCCCGGGCGGGTTCGAATCTCCATCACTAAACCCTGCCCCACCACTAACCACCCGCACTCTTCTCTCCCTCTCTCCCTCTCTCTTGCAGCTCTCGAGATTCACCCACACAAGGCGGAGGACATGAGGGAGCACGACCGGTTGGTCCAGCGGTACAGGCGCATGTGTCAAGAGAACGGGGTACGACGCGCAGCCCCTCCTCGCCCCCGAATCGTCGGTTTAGTGTCAGCGTTGCCCACGCCGTCTGGTCGTCGACTGACGAAGCTGGCAGAGGCGCTGCGGAATGGCCCACTTCCAGTATCAGAGAGGTGACGCGTTCGGCGATGGCGTGTGCTCCTACGCTCGGTACGGAAATGGCCAGCTTCCTCCCTCTTTGCGGTGCGATCGGCTCATCGTGTGCTTCTCCGTCTGTGCCGCAGGCTGCGCGGAGCCCAGGCCGTAGTCACCGGCCGCCGCACCAACATCTCGAACGCCAGAAGGTGCGACGAGTCCCAGTTCACTCACCCCCAGAGTGCACGGCGATCGCTAATCGCCATTTCATGTTCAACCTCACCTCACCAGGGCGGTGTTTGGGTCGGGCTCCCAGTACGTGCTGCAGCACTGCGAGGATATCCCCGTGACTGTGGTCAGCACAGAGGAGCAGAGCGATTGATGGAGCCTCGCCCAAAAGAAAAAGAAGAATAAAACCCAGGGCGAACGCCTTTTCGCTCTGGCCTTGGCGCGAAATTTCGATGCAGGGCGCGGGGCGAAAGGCGAATCGAAAGGGGCGGGAGGGCCACCAGCTGGTGGACCTCGAGGCGAGAAGATGGAGCTGTCCGAGGAGGTGGTGGCGCAGCTGTTGGCAGACCAGCACCACGATCATCAAGAGTCGATCGAACAGGAGAAAGAACAAGAGCATCTTAGAGAGTGCGCCCCACCCCTCTCAAACAGAACACAAAGCAGGATTGATTCTGAAGCGTTGTCGTAAATCTGTGATCTCGCAGAGATGAAGCGGAAGACGAAGGGTCCGCGGTCAAGAAGAGGAGATTAGATGAAGAACTGGCCGGTATAGGCGGTGTATCACTGGACGGGGCAGGCGTCTACCTCACTACACCCGAGAACCTACTCACCACCTGGCGATGGCACAAGCGAGGCGGCGCCAAGTCACTCACCTCCGGCGTTCAGCGTCAGTACTACAACTGCAACCAGCACAAGGTCACCGGCTGCGGAGCACGGTACCACACGGCACATACGACACGACACACGACACACGACGTCTGATGCTGTCTCTATGTGTGAAGGTACTTCGTTGACACAAATCAGCAAAAGGAGTTGAGCGAGCCGCATATCGAGGTACCCGAGCACAACCACCCGCCACCGAGTCGGCCGAGAGGCCAGCAACAGCAGTCGCGCAAACCACTATCTACACCCAGGGTGCGCCATCATCGCTTGCGAGCCAACGAGAGCCTTGGAAGTAACACACACACGAACTGCAGAACACCAAAAAGATGCGCTGTGCTCAGATCGTTCAGCCGAATGAACCGCTACATGTGAGCGAGGTGGACCTACCGAGCGTGCGCGGTCATCAGGTGCTGGTGAAGGTGGCTGCCGCTGGCGTCTGTCACACCGGTTACTCCCCGCACTGCCTCAGTTTTAATTCTTATCGTTCTTACCTGTAAAGCACGACACGACACACGAACAGATCTGCACTTGTGGGACGATGGCTATGACCTGGGAGGCGACAAAGGCCTCTGGCGGTTCTCGGCCCGAGGACTGCCGTTCCCGCTTACCCCCGGGCACGAAGTATCAGGTTCGGCCACCTGTTGTATATCGTGTGTTGCGTCGCATGCGCGCGTCCCCTTCATACACACTTTGGCTCGCGCGCCTTGTGATTCAATCCTTAATTTCGAGCCACGCACGCATGACTTTGCCTCTAGGCACGGTTCAAGCCGTGGGCAAGGACGTGGAGACTCTAAGGGTAGGCACGCGCGTCGTTGTATTTCCCTGGATCGGGTGTGGTCAGTGTTGCCGCTGCAAGCAGGGCCACGACAACTTTTGCGATGGTGCACCACCCATTGCCACCTCCCCTCCTTCTGCTCGCGCAAGCTCTCTAGCCAACACACTCACCGGCTGCCGATTCATGCGTCAGGTGTTACGCGGGAGATTGGCTTTTCACTCGGTGGCGGCTATGCCGAATCCGTGCTGGTGCCACACGAGCGGTGCGTGTCCACAAATATGCACTTCCGTGTGTTGTGTCGTGTTACGTACACTTATCTGCGCTTCCACATCACCACAGGTACGTCGTGCCGCTCCCAAGCGGGCTGGACCTGGAGGCGGCATGTCTGCTGCCGTGCTCGGGGCTGACCGCCTACTCCGCCATCAAGAAGACCAAGACTGGCCCCAACGATTTCCTGGTCATCATCGGTGCGCGTCGCTTTTCTGCATTTTTATGTTTTAAACACTTATTTTATTCGAATTTTTCACCGACCGCAGGGATGGGTGGCGTGGGGCTGATGGCCCTCAAGCTGGCCCGCGTGCGCTTGTTATCGACAATCATATGCCTCGACATCGACGACACCAAGCTCAACATGGCCCGCGCCG
Organism: Acanthamoeba rhysodes; assembly: GCA_000826385.1. NCBI lineage: Eukaryota > Discosea > Longamoebia > Acanthamoebidae > Acanthamoeba > Acanthamoeba rhysodes. The sequence goes on along the minus strand of CDFC01060411.1, from coordinate 62,562 downwards.
AAGGCGCCCACTACACTTTTAGCACACTGGTGCGGGTCCGGACACCACACTCCCCACTGATACTTGCTTACCGGCATCTGCTGGAAATGTTGTCGTACAGCGAGTGGCCGACATCAAGGCCGAGATTCTTAATCTCACCGGCGGACACGGGGCCGAGTGCGTGATCGGTATGTTCGTGTGTGCGCGTAGAGCGTGGCTGACACTCACCTTCGAATGACCGAACAGACTTTGTAGGCAGCCCCGACACCATGTCCGTGGCGATGGCGCTCCTGCGTAAACACGGCCGGCTGCTCGTTGTTGGACTCTTTGGCGGCGAGGCCCGGCTGCCCATTCCGCTCGTCCCACTGCGCGCCTTAACCATCAAAGGTAGGACAAGCGCGTGCGCGTGCGCGTTGCGGTTGTCTGACGAGACCACACTCGCATGCGCGCCAGGCATCCACACTGGCAACTACGCGGACCTTGCGGAGCTGGTGGCTGTCATCGACAAGGCCAAGGTCAACCTGTTATCCATCGTGGGTGAGCGCTATCACGGCCTGGCCCAGGCCACCTCCGCGCTCACCGCCCTACGACACGGCCAGATCCGAGGGCGCGCCCTGCTCCTCCCCTCCGCCACGCTCCCCCATCACCACCACCATCTCCACTAACAACTGCTGTGGCCTTCTTGAACCCTCAATTCTTTATTAGAATTATTTAAAATGGAAATTAAATACATTAAAAAAAAGCTTTTCGCCGGCACACCAACTCCGAGATACGAACGTTAAAAGTTTTTGATTTGTTTTGTTTCGTTTTTCGAAGGAGGAAGGCGCGAAGACGACGAGACGCGCGTAGCAGAGAGGGGAAAAGACAGAAAAATATTCGTTTTTGAACGAGAAACGCGAGAGGCAGAGGGGCTTCTTTGCCGAGGGGGCGTGAGAGAGCGAGTAGTTGAACACTCAGAGGATAAAGATGGAGGCCCCGAGCGAGCTGGGGCGCAAGAAGATAAAGAAAATTATTTTTGACGACGATGAAGAGGACGATGATGATATCATGGACGAAACGGTCGAGGTGGTGACGGCGTACGACAGCGAGGGCAGCGATCACGCCATGGCGATGTCGAACGGCGATGTACATACAATCAGGTCTGGCAACGGGACCAACCCAGGCGTGCTGCGCTCGAGCGAGTCCGTTCTGGACGATTCCTCATCAGATTCTGATGGCGATTTCAGCGAGAGCGAGAGCGACGATCGTTCAGACAGCGAGAGTTCCAAGGAAGGCAGCTACCACTACCAGGGCACGGGTGCGGCGCAGCCCCAGAAGGCCCCTCCCAGCCGAGAGGACGAAGACTTCCAAGAGCCTTTGGACGAGGTAATCTCTCCCCCCCACTTCTTTGCATCAGTTCTCGATTTGATCCCCAAGGAAAGCCCCTTCTGTCAACTTTGTGGTGGCCCCATGTTGTGGCTCCTTCTACCACGGACAAGCGCGAAATTTTTGGAGCAATTCGATTAATTTGATCAAATTATAAGGTTTTCAGTTGGAGAGGATGAAGGTTGCCCTGCATGCGCCTCGATGTGGGCATCTCAATGCAGTTTGGCAGCATCTCTTGACTCTCGGTTTTGGGGCTGCAATCTTTTGATCATGCTGAATTGCACGATTCTAATGAGCTCTTCTCAACAAATCAAGGACGAGCCATCTGTGGACGATGATGACTACGACGAGGAGCCCATCATCAGGAAGAAACGGCGAACTGCCGCACCCGCGGCATCTTCCAGATCCGCTTCTAGGTCAGTTGATATGAAGAGCATCCAGCTCGGCCTGCGAGAGAGGCGAAGGGTAAACTACGCCGAAGAGGAGATCAAGGAAGACTCAGACTCAGATTTCGGTGCCGAAGACGATGACGAGGCGGAAGAGGAAGACGAGAATGAAAATGAGCGGCACACGATCGGTGGCAAAACTACGCCCGCGCGTAGCGGCCCACCTGCCAGATCCAGGAGCGCGCCGAAGCCGGCGACCACTACATCTTCCTCTTCGCGCGGTACGCTCGAATTTGATCCTCTTCACACCCCCCCCAGCGCACTTCTTCTCTGCTCTCGCATGTTCACGTGATTTCTCAGCAACAGGCTCAAAATCGGATGAGATTATCCCAACACGCTTTAGTGCTCGTCAAGAACGTAGGACCCAGGTCAACTACGCGGTGCGTGCCTTCTTCTCTTTGTCTACCACAGCACTTGACTTCACCGTTCATCGTTCTTTATTCTGACCGACCGTGGTACACGAACACCAGGAGTCTGAAGGCGAAGGCGAAGAGGAGGAGGAGGAGGAAGGAGGAATGTCGGACGAAGACGACGAAGAAGGCCACCACAAGGGAGACACCGCAAAGTCGCTCTTTGAAGAGCCCAAGGTAAGCATTCGCTGCACCAGCCGGTCCCTTCACCTCAATGTGAGTCGTGACTAAGTCTCTCTCTTTTCTTGTGCGCGAGCAGCAAGTGATCGACAAGATCTTGTGCCACAAGGAAGTGACGGAAGACGGCCAGACAGTGACGAAATACCTCATCAAGTGGAAGGCACGCACCACCGTTACCACTGAACGTACATACCTGTCCATACTGGCTGTTTACACTGACGGCCTTGCTTGATGTTGTGTATGACCAACAGGGCCAATCATTCCTGCACGTCGAATGGCTGCTGGAGTCTGACATCTTGGCCGAGCGGTTCGGCAAGACCAAGCTCGCTCGCTACTACCGAAATCCGCCACTGGTGTACGATGAAGATAAGCCGTTCAACCCCGACTTCGTGCAAGTCGACAGGATTCTCGACGAGACTGTGGAGACCGATGAAGACGGCAACGAGGTGACCAAATACCTGGTGAAGTGGGAATCGACGCCCTACAACGAAAGCACATGGGAGCTCTCCACCGACATCAACGTAACATGGCCACGCCTCACTCGCCTCTCCGCAATCGCTCTCCTATTTTTGTGCTTACGCTTTCTTCCATACGGTCGTGCACGACAGGACGATGAAAAGATCGCGCAGTTCAAACGCGTCAACCAGCTGCCGCCCGCATCAAAGGGTCTACCAGAGCGCCCCGATGCCGAGGAGTGGCGAGAGTATACGGAGTCACCCGAGTACCACTCTCTTCTTACTCTCATGCGGGTCCCTTAATTCCCAAAGGGGCAGCCAAAGCTAACTGTGATGCCTCTGCGTGCGCGGCCCCAACCACAAGGTTCAAAGATGGCAACAGACTCCGCGCCTATCAGCTGGAGGGCCTTAACTGGCTCGTGTTCAATTGGTATCAGCGCCGCAACAGCATTCTCGCCGACGAAATGGGTCTTGGTACATAGTGCCACCTGATGCCTCCTCCTCCTTAACTGGCGATGGTGCACCACCACGATTGGGCTAATTTTTATTTATTTTTTTTCCCAAAGGCAAAACGGTGCAGAGCATCTCCACTATGTGGCATCTGTTCACCGTTGAGAAGATCCGCGGGCCCTTCTTGGTCATCGCGCCCTTGTCCACCATCGGCCACTGGAAGCGTGAAGTCGAAAACTGGACCGGTAAGCACCGCGTGCCAGTTTTGTTAAGTCTGCAAATGCTAACGCTATCAACTTTGGTGGCTACCTATTCCGCTCCACTGCAGATATGAACGTCATCGTCTACCACGGCTCATCGGCAGCACGCGAAGTCATTCGCAAATACGAATGGAACTATCTGGACGCCAAGGTACCACGCGGCCCATAATGGAAAGTCATTGTCTTCTTCGACTATCGGTACCTAACCATGACCACCATGTCAATCGATGCAGGGCCGTGCCATTCCCGCACTGTTCAAGTGGAACGTGCTGGTGACCACCTACGAAATGATCCTTGCGGACAGCGCACTGCTGAAAACCATCGATTGGCGTTACACCGTCATCGACGAGGCCCATAGGCTCAAGAACAAGGTACCCTTCCGCTCCCAGCACCCATGTATCCAAGTGGTGACTGACCCTTTCATGCCAACCCTTCGCCACCCTCGTTGCGAGTACAGAACAGCAAGCTGCTGATCGAGCTGCAGACCTACAGCTTCTCGGACATTCTGCTATTGACGGGCACGCCGCTCCAAAACAACACCGAGGAGCTGTGGTCGCTCCTTAACTTCCTCGATCCCGAAAAGTTCCAGTACGGCCCCGCACTTTCACTAACTCCGTCTCATATGGTTGAATGAGTTAACGATCATCTCACGTGCTTGGTCTCTCTCTCTGTGTGTGTGTATCGTTGGAACTTCTAGTTCTTCGGAAGATTTTATGACGGACTTCGGAGACTTGAAACAGACACATCAAGTGCAAGGGCTGCACGACTTGCTCAAGCCCCACCTGGTAATACAAAACACACACACACACACTTCGCACCGCATTGGGTTGCATTGCACTAGTTCGTGTCGTAGAACTGGCGTATGTTGACCATTCCCTCGCGTACAATGCAGCTTCGACGAATGAAAGAGCATGTGGAGAAGAGCATCGCGCCCAAGGAAGAAACCATAGTGGAGGTGGAACTCACCGTCACGCAAAAGAAGTACTATAAGGCCATCTACGAAAAGGTACCAAACGCGCTCTCTCTGTGTGTGTGCGTGTGTGTGCGTGCGTGTGTGTGCGTGCGTGTGTGCGTGTGTGTGTGTGTGTGTGTGTGTGTGTGTGTGTGTGTGTGTGTGTGTGTGTGTGTGTGTGTGTGTGTGTGTGTGTGTGTGTGTGTGTGTGAGACACATCTGCTGCAGGAGCTGGATCTGACCTCATCCTTCACTTTCTTAGAACACGGCCTTCCTCACTAAGGGCTGTTCAGGCGGGAACGTGCCCAACATGTTGAATATCATGATGCAGCTCAGGAAGTGTTGCAACGTACGTAGTTGCGCTTCGGCTCAAACTAAGGCGCTGATGCGACTAACACTCTAACCATGGGCGACAACAGCACCCGTACCTCATCAACGGTGTGGAGTCGCAGATCCTCAACGGGCTCTCCGACCCCGAGTCGATCTACCAGATGCTCATCAAGAGTTCGGGCAAGCTCGTACTGATCGACAAGCTCCTGCCCAAGCTCATCTCGGGCGGCCACAAGGTGTTGATCTTCTCGCAGATGGTGCGCGTGCTCGACATCCTGGAGGACTACCTCAACTTCCGCAAGTTCACCTACGAGCGAATCGACGGCGGCGTCCGCGGCAACGACCGCCAGGCGGCCATCGACCGCTTCTGCAAGAAGGGCTCGGACCGCAACGTCTTCCTGCTCTGCACACGAGCCGGCGGCGTGGGCATCAACTTGACGGCCGCCGATACGGTGATCATCTTCGACAGCGACTGGAACCCTCAGAACGATATCCAGGCCCAGGCCCGATGCCACAGGATCGGCCAGACGCAAATGGTCAAGGTCTACAGGTGCGTGCCCTCTCTCAGTTTACCCCTCTTCTTCATCTGACTCACACTCTCGGTCGTCGTCTGCAGGCTTATTACGCGAGGCACCTACGAGCGGCACATGTTCGAGAGGGCGTCGCTCAAGCTTGGACTCGACCAAGCCGTGCTGGGCAAAATGGCCGAGAATCGAGGTACAACCTCCCATAATTTTACCACTAAACGAAATAATAATCATCATAATCATAATACTTTATTCGTAGCAGACACCCGAGCATAATAGATAATAGATAATAAATGCGATTTTATTATTACGTAGATTCTTTGTTTTATTGTTTGTTTTTTTGTTTTTTTGTTTTTTTTTTTGTATAAATCAGTGATCTTACGATCTATCGCTGCAGAGGACGAAAAGGCGGGCGGTGAGGAGAAGAAGCTGGACAAGAAGGAGATCGACGCGCTGCTTAAGTATGGCGCGTACGACGTGTTCCGCGAGGGACAGGAGGAAGGCGAGCAGTACTACGAGGAGGACATCGACAAAATCCTCGAACGGTCGTCCTTCACCCTCAAGCCCGAGAGTCAAGGTGCCATTACCTCCTACGCTTGGCTCGCGCCGCGCAGGCGACTGACTGCTTGTCCTCTTTCATTCTTTTTCTTCCATTTTTCCTTCTCTTTTTTTTTGTTCTACTCTTCAAGGGGGTGAACCCGGCGGTGCGCTGTCCGCGTTCTCGAAGGCCAGTTTCTGCTCGGCCTCATCGGCGCCCGACGTGGACCTCGACGACCCCGACTTCTGGAAGAAGATTCTGCCCGAGGCTGCGCAAAACGTGCCCGACCCCAGCATCCAGACCGGGTCCCGCGTGCGCCGGAAGGTGAAGCGCTTCGGCCAGAAGGGCGGCGGCGGCGTGTCCGACGAGGAGGCCGAGAACGAGGACGACGGGGCCTACAGCGAGCCCGACGACGGCGGTGGCGGCAAGGCCGGCGGGAAGAAGGTCAAAGGCCGCGAGTGGTCGAACGCCGAGCGGTCCCGCTTCAAGAGCGCCATCTTCAACTACGGCTACGGTAGGTGGCACGACATCAAGACGCTGGGCAAGCTCACCCGACGGACGCAGACCGAGGTAGAGGGCTACGGCCGCGCGCTGTTACACATGATCTACAACTACGCCAAGGAGGAGGATCCCGACCTCGGCACCGAGGAGGAGGTGCTCAAGAAGATCACCAACGTCTCGCTCAACCCGCCCGCCACTACGTCTGACAGCGGTGCGGCTGCGACCGCCGCCGTGTCCGGCGCCGATGAAAGCAGCGCGAGCGCCGCCAAGGACGAGACCAGCAAGGCCAAGGAGGGCGAAGGCGAGAAGGTCGGTGGTGCTGCGGACAAGGAGGCGGCTCCTGCCACCGCTCCTGCGCCGACGCCCCAGGCCGAGGCTGCTGCGGCCACCCCGATCTCTGACGACCGGTGGCGAAGCCTGCTCGAGGACACGACCCTCGCTGACGACGACAAGTTCATCGAGTATCTGAAGAGAAACGCACAGAAGCTGCTCAAAGCCCTCGAGGACTTGGCCAAGCTGGGCCAGCTCATCAAAGCCAACGAGGTATGTTTTTCCCTGCATGTCGTGTCGTGTGCCGTCTTGTCGAGTGGCTCATTGCGCGAGGCCGATGATCACAGGGATCGGTGGAGCAGCTGCAGAAGCAGGTTCCGACGATGTCGCGCGGGATGATGCCCGATTGGTGGTCCAAGCGCGAAGACGCAAGCTTCCTGCTAGGCGTGTACAAGCACGGCATGGGCCACTACGACGACATCAAGACCGACCCGGCGCTATGCTTCCATGAGAGATTCCAGGAGGCCGCGCTGTTGGCGGCCTCTGGCGGCGGTGAGGGCGACGATGCGGACGGCAGCTTCGATGTACATAGCGGCAGGCGACGCTCGGCTTCGCGACGCGGCAAGCGCCCCCAGGTCGTCGAGTGGCCGCAGACCAAGACGCTCAATCTGCGCCTCAAGAACCTCCTGCGCGCGCTCGAGGTCTCCTTCCGCAAGAAGCGGCCGGCATTGGTGGTCGGCGATAAGGGCGGTGGCAAGGGCGACGCTGCGGGCGTCAGGAACGCTGGTGGCCTGACGTTCCAGCTACAGCACCCCAAGGACGAAGACATGAGGATGAGCAAGCCCGTCAAGGAGTGGTCCAAACGAGAGAAGCAAGGTAACACACGACACATGACACACCGGCGTAGAATACGACTGACCTTTTGGGTGTCGCATCGCAGACTTTTACAGGGCGCTCATCACGCACGGCGTGCCGTACGACCAGGACGGCGAGTACGACTGGAAGGTCATGCAGCGCAACGCCAACCTCTCTCGCAAGACGCCCGCCATGATCGAGAAGCACTACGTCGAGCTGCTCGAGCGGTGCCGCAGCACCATCCGCCTGTTCAAGAAGATGGAGGGCAAGCCTGGCGCGGCCGCCCCCGGTGGTGGGCGCACCAAGCGGCCCGAGGACGAGGTCATTCTCCGCGAAGATGGTGATGAGATGACCTACGCCCAGGCCATGAAGGTGCTGCAGCGGATCATTCTCTTCTCCAAGATCCGCGGCAAGGCCCTTAAACTCGGCGACGAAGAGCTCCGCTTCCGCCTGGTACGCCGCTACGCCTGCTCGGCCACACTCACCAGAGCCACCGGTCGCTCACCCATAGCCGTGATACTCGTGTTGCGTGTGTGTTGTCGTTCGTGCAGAAAAATCTGCGTTTGTTCACTGGGCTGCCCAAGTGGTGGCAGGTGACGACGCATGATATCGCGCTGCTCAAGGGCATCGACAAGCACGGCTACGGCAGATGGGAGGAGGTGTGCTCCGACCCCGACCTCCCGTTCTTCGCCATCGCCCAGAGCATGCGCGAGCGCGTCGAATCCGAGCGCAAGGGTGAGCACGACGCGGCCAAGACCGACGGGGCACCACCGTCGACCGACGGCGACAGCGCGCCGATCAAGCGCGAAAGCCGTGAGGAGGGCGAGATCAGCGACGACAACATGGACGAGGACGAAGTCGAGGAGCACGACAATGACGAGGGTGCGGAGGATGACGGCAACGACGACGGGCTGAACGGCGAGGAGGGCGAGGGCGACAGCAACAGCGGCGGCAAGAAGCAAGCTCTCGGCGTGAAGCGCAAGCGCAGCGAGCTGCTCAACCGCCAGGTGATCGACTTCCCGCGCGAGACGGTCCTCGCCAAGCGGCTCGACTACATCCTCAAGGTGGCCCTCTCGTCGCAGATGCCCGACTTTGTCAAGCGGGAGCCCTCCTCGTCGACCTCGACAGCGTCTTCATCGTCGTCATCGTCGTCGCGAGCCGCCCCCGATTCGCGGAAGCAGCAGTCGCTGGACCGGTTCGTCAAGAAGGACCCGCCAGCCAGCAAGGAGAAGGAAAAGGAAAAGAAGAGAAAGAGGGGCGACTCCGACCACGAGGACCACGAAGCCGCTCCCTCCTCGTCCACCACCAGGAACGGCGGCAAGTCGTCGTCGTCATCATCATCATCGACGGCGCAGGCGCGGAAAAAGACCAAGCGATCGCCGTCACCGGCGCGCGATCACCACGCGAAGGAGCGGCGGGACCACCACAGCGCGAAGGAACGGGAGAGGGACGACGAGAAGGAGAGCGGCAGCGCCAAGGCCGCATCGGCGGCGTCGGCGAAGGGCAAGAAGAAGGGCAGCAAGGGCGGCGACAAGACGCCGCGGACCAAGAAGATCGTCGACCTGCCCACCGACGAGCACGGGCGGGTCAAGATGCCTATCAAGATTGCAGGCCTCACAGTTCTCGCACTCGGTACGTGGTTCATGACCCTTGCGGCTGTGTGTGTGTGTGTGTGTGTGTGGTGTGTGTGTGTGTGTGTGTGGTGTGTGTGTGTGTGTGCGGCGTGCGTGCGTGCGTGCGTGCGTGTGTGTGTGTGTGTGTGTGTCGTTGCGGGTGTCTAACTGCAATGCACACGCCCCCACAGGCTCTATTCCGAAGGACCGTCCAGAGTTCCACCAGAAGCGGTACATCTGGCCGGTAGGCTTCAAGTCGATGCGGCAGTACTCGAGCTTCGAGGACCCCTCCGTGCGCTGCAACTACATCAGCGAAATTCTCGACGGTCTCCAGACCTCCCAGAAGTTCAACGGTTCGTGCGTTCTCTCTGTGCGCATCGGGCCGTGTTGTATGCCGTGCCGTGTCACGATGTGTGCGTGCGTGCTGGTGCTCTTCGGCTCACTGTTCTCGTGTGCAGGTCCGCTGTTTAAGGTGACGCCCGAGGACGATGAGGACGAGGCCATCGTCGAGAAGTCCGCGACGGCGGCGTGGTCGGCAGTCATTGCCAAGGTCAACAACATGAAGACCGAGGAGACCGGCAAGCGCCAGTTCACCTCCGTCTCCGGCCCTGAGTATTTTGGCTTTGGTGTACCCGCCATCGCCAAGCTCATCCAGGGTAAGATCGTCCCCTTTTCACGTCACACACAGTGCCGGCCAACATGACTGATTTTGGTTTGTGTGCAGAGTTGCCGAACGCTGACAACTGTACAAAATACGAGATGCAGCACTACAGCTCCTCCGGCGGAACTGCTCCGTCTCCGTCGTCCTCTTCGTCATCCTCGTCTTCATCATCGTCGTCATCATCAAAGCGGGAGCGGGAGCGGGAGTCTACGCTCCCGTCGTTCAAGTCGCGTGGCGACGACAGCGGTGCCAAGCCGCGGTTCGTGCTGCCCAAGAAGAAGCGGGTCCTCGACTCGTCGTCATCGTCCGCGGCCGGCGGCGAGTCCAAGCGACGATCGTCGTCCTCCTCCGCGGCTGCGGCCAGCAATGGCGATCGGGACAGCGACGACGAACGCCGGTCCATCAGCCCTCGCGACCGCGACCGCGGCAGCGGCAGCGGCGGACGGTCGCGCGATCGAGACCGTGACTGGGAGCGAGAGCGGGAGAGCAGCAGAGACAGCGGCCGGGACCGCGGAGGCAGCAGTAGGGACCGAGGCGATAGGGACGGCAGAGACCGGTACAGCTCATCGTCGTCGTCATCGTCTTCACATTCGCGAAGCAGCGGCCACCACTCTTCCTCTTCGTCACCATCGTCTTCGCGACAGCAGCAGCGCACCTCGCCCAGCTCCTCGCGAGGCTTCAAGTAGCTGCCTCCCTCATCACCTCCTCTATTCCTCTCTCTTTTGCACACATTCCACACCACTTCTCCGTTTCGTAATAAATCACCTCATACTTGAACGCCAGCCCACCACCGTGCAAGAGATGAGAGAACCGTGAGCTCTCCTTCACAAACAGCATGCTTGGTAGTCAAGGATACAGCGATGAGAGGAATGCTAGGAATGACAGCGCTGGGGGCTGGTCCCAGCTTCGACTTCCCGCTGCTACGGCCCAGGCTGGTGCTGCGTGGTTGTTTGGGCGGGAAGCGGGAGTTGAGGTGGGTCGCGACGAGCGAGAAGTGACTGCCCGCAGCCCACCCCGGCTGGGCTCATTTTTCTTTTGTTGTTCGTTCGTCATACGTTCCGTTATTGAACGGCCAAGGCAGCGCGCGTGCGAGAAGCAAGGAAAGCTCCGGGACCGCGTTTGGGTTCGCGAACCACCACAAGTGCGCCTGCCCTTACCCCCGTTCCTTCTTTCTCGCCTTGTCTCCCCTTCGTCCACAAGTAGATCCCCTCTCCTCTCTTTGAGCGGCAGGGCAGTGTGCTATTTGTTTGAAGAGCCGGCAACAAGCATTTGCTGATTGATTCAAATCGCGCGTGCATTAGGTTAATTGTAATTGCTTGCTTGCCAGTCGATTAGGTTCTCCTGGAGATGGGAGATACCGAGAAGAGGTCGTTCGGCCAGACCAACGTCAAGGGCTATGGCGCTACGTCGGCGCCCTACCATGACATGGAGGACGTCGAGTACAATGACGATCACAGCCGGCGTGGCGACGAGGAGAGGGGAATGTCGTCGTCGGGCGATCGCACGCGCAACACCGACTCTGGTACGCGATCGTTCTCGCCTTCACGTTTGGCCTCACTTCCGCCTCCCCACTTGGTGGTGATTGTGATGCTGTGGGGCCACGAAATTTTTCTTTTGATTATCGATTAAATTGAAGTGGAAAACGCTCATCTCTGGCCGATGCAGTTGATGAGTACCGCGGGCGACAGCGGCCAGAGGACGCCGATGGAGAGAATTGGTTCCTCTTCGACAAGGAGGGCAAGCAGATGGGTGTCCTTCCCAACAAGTACAAGAGGGAATTCAGCGATGCCAAGCACAAGGTCACCGGCCTGCCGTGGCATCACATCAAGGTGGCCGTGATTTCGCTGCTGTTCGTGGTGGCGCTCATCATGTTCGCGCCCATCGAGTCCCCGGACGAGAACCCCGTGTCCCACCTGACTGCCGTCTCTCACGACACGGCCTACGTACGTTGACCTCCCATTAACATTGATTAATCTTTTTTTGAGCTCATGTTTTTTTCCTCATTATCTTCACAGATCGTCGATCTTCTTCCAAGCCATCCTCTCGACACCATCAAGGTCTTTGTCACGATCCAAGAGCTAGGTGCCTAGCCCAGCCCCAGCCCCAGCCCCTTTCTTCATCGCGACAGTGACCGATTTCATCTGCGAGCTCACGACTGACTTCGGGTGTGCTCAGTCAATTCATCCGGGAGCGTGTTTCCAAACCCAACGTACGTCTACTTCACCGTCGAGGGGCTCATTCCCGGCAACGGTGCCAACTCGACCGACCACGACCACGATGACGACGACGACGACCACCACGCCGTCTCGGGGTATGCCACGCTACAATGCTACACTTTCCTTGGCCCGCTCCGTTCTCTTCTTCGTCTAACGCTCGGCCGTTTCCATCCTCGTCACCATCATCAGCATGAGCGGCGGCTCCAGCACCGAACACGAGGCGCCGCACTACCCCGACGGCGAGTGGAAGGCTCTTCACTACTGGGAGATGGCCGGTACGAGGCGCCTAGCCACCATCGCTTCGCTCGCTGTGCTTCCGTGGAAGCGCTGCTGGCCGGTGCTGTTGGCCTGACCTTTTGTGGTCTTGCTTCTTTGCAGGTGACTCATTCGATGCCCAGATAGACTCACACTACTTCTACCTGACGGACGAGGACCGCGGCGACCACTACGCTCTGCGCCTGAACGTCACCTCCAACTCCAAGCAGCCCGTGGGCCTCAAGCTCAAGGTCTTGCAGTTGCGCCACATCGTGCGATACGAGGTCATCCTCGGCCTCGTTCTGCTCGTGCTCGTGTACGTGCTCATCGTCTTCGAGTTGGTGCATCGCACCATCGCCGCCCTGATCGGTTCCTTCTGGGGCCTGACCTTCTTGGCCGTCATCCAAGAGAGGCCCAGCTTCCTCGAGGTACCCCCACCCGCCGCATCACTCAACTGACTCGCGCTTGCGGCGACTGATCGATCGATTGCCCTCTCCCCGCGCGCATAGGTCATCATGTGGATCGATTACGATACGATCGGTCTCCTCTTCGGCATGATGATCCTTGTCGGCATCTTCTCCACCACGGGCTTCTTCGAGTACTCGGCCGTCAAGGCCTACAAGCTGTCCAAGGGCAACATTTGGAACCTGGTCCTCATGCTCTGCATGTTCACCGCCGTCACCTCGGCCTTCCTCGACAACGTGACCACCATCCTGCTCGTGGCGCCCGTCACCCTGCGTCTCTGCAAGGTGATCAACCTGGATCCGCTCCCCGTCATCCTGGCTGAAGTGGTATGACAACACACACACACACACACACACACACACACACACACACACACACACACACACACACACACACACACACACACACACACACACACACGAGAGCCACTGGCTCATGTCCCCTCTCAATGACGTCCTGTGCAGATCTTCTCGAACATCGGTGGTACCGCCACTGGTATTGGTGATCCTCCGAATATTCTGATCATTTCCAACGCCAAGATGAGGGCCTCCAAGAAGGTGGACTTTGCCACCTTCACCGTCCACGTTGCTCCCGGTATTTCTTATGCGTCCCTCTTGGCTGTTAACATGGTGCATTGGTGTTGCTGACAGTGTGCTCCTCCCTCGTCCAGGTGCCATTCTCGCCTTGATTGTGACTGTCTGGTTCGTGAAGGTCAAGTACGGCAAGATCCTGTCGGAGCGGTCGGCCTTCAACCCGCTCCAGCGTGAGATCGACATCTGGAAGAGGACCGCCGCCCGGATCTCGCCCGTCGAGGGTGACGAGGAGAAGAAAGTGCGCACGGCGCTCGAGGACTACGTGGACCAGCTCAACGAGAAGCTCTCCCATGGTGCCGTGACCGAGAACAAGGAGATCGACATCACCGAGATGGAGGAGAAGTACAAGATCACCGACATGCCGCTCTTCATCAAGGTTCGACCCTTGCCCATCTTCCTCCTACATTCCTCCATTTTTGGTGAGCCATCACTAACCCACCACCATCACAAAAGACTTGCGCTGTGTTGGCGGTGGTAATTATTCTGTTCTTCATCCACCCGTTCGTCCATGCCATCAACCTGTCGCTCCCCTGGATTGCCCTGACCGGCGCCATGGCCCTCCTGGTACGTACCACCCACCAAGTTCCTTGGGGGNNNNGGGGTATAAAGTGTGCCTTCACTCACACGGGCCTGCTGTGATTATGTTTGCGATCGTTCAGGTGCTGTCTGGCATCCATGAGATTCAGGAGATCATCGAGAAGGTGGAAATGGCCACTTTGCTCTTCTTCGCCGGTCTCTTCGTGTTGATGAGGTATCGTGCGCTCGCGCGCATCAGGAAACCCGCCCGTATCATTCACTCACTCACAATTGCTCACAACAGGTGCATTGAGGAGATGGGTGTCATGCTGTACATTGCCGACTTGACCGCCGACCTGATTGCCGTCGTCCCTGAGGGTCGTCTTCGTCTGGGCGTGGCCTGCGTCATGCTCGTCTGGGTGTGCGCCATCGTGTCGGCGTTCATCGACAACATCCCCTTCACCACCACCATGGTACCATCTCCCGCCTCTCCGCCCTTGTTCTCACCGGCGCTCACCTCTTCCCTCATCCCTTCTCCCCATCAGATCCCCATCGTCGTGAAGCTGTCGCAGTCGGGTCTGGGGCTTCCCCTTCAGCCCATCACCTGGTCGCTCGCGCTGGGCGCCTGCTTGGGTGGTAACGGCACGCTCATCGGTGCATCGGCAAACGTCGTAGCGGCCGGTATCGCCGAACAGCAAGGCTACCCCATTTCCTTCAACTACTTCTTCAAGGTACCAACCCTTCACCAAGACCTAGCTCGCAGCGTTTTTTGTTTTGCGACCAAGTGAGCTCTAACGAACGCGTTTGCTCGCTCCTCTTGGTCAGATGGGCTTCCCGTGCATGTTGGTCTCCACGGCGGTGGCCACCGTCTACATCGTCATCTCGCACGTCATCATTCCCTGGTACTGATCCCCGAAGCAGCGACAACCAGAACCGAGCCGTCAGAAGGAGGTGAGAGCAACCCTCTTCCTTCTCGGCCTGGCCAAGTACACTACCCAAGAGAGAAGAGACGGAGAGGCCGGTGGTGGGCCAGAGTGGGTACTCTTTTGTGCAGATCGGGATCATGCCTCTTTTTTCAAAAACCACCGATGTTTGTTAATACAACCTCCAACCTCATCCCCTCCGCTGCTGCCATACAACAGCAAGCGCACCCACCACCCACCCAGCACAAGGCATGCGCGAGCGATCTTCGTTTGCTTCTTCCTTCTTGTTCTACCGGCACACGGCCGGTGTGGCACGGAGCTCCGCCACTCACCTTGAGCCGGCGGCACGTGACTCCGGTGCGATTGGAAAGAACATAAGCGGGAATGAGAGGCAGCTCCGGAGTGTTTACGACGACACAGAAGTGGAGTCCGTGGAGAAGTCTTCGCACAAGCACACGCAACACGCACCCCGCTTTGCATCGGTGTGATCGCTTTATCGCAAATTGGATCGATTGGAGACGACGCAAGAGACTTGTCACGGCTGCGATTCTCTTTTCAACAAAGCGGAAGATCGTGCATTGCCGTTTATCTTCAGATTCGAATCAGATCACCATTTGGCATCACGATCCCTCATTCACATCACCCTCACGCGGACAAGCACGTCAAGCGATAATTCGAACGAACAGCTCTAAACACAAACCGCCTCTACTATCAACACAACCATGTCTGATATGCCAACGTACGCTCGCCACTGCCACTCCTTTGTATCAGTATCGGGAAAAGGTGATGGATCACGCAAGCTTTCGCTTGGAGAGGTGATGGAGTGCGCCTATCAAAATTCATCTTGTAGCGGTTGATTCGCTCCCCCTTTACGGCCCGAATTTAATAGCCCGAGTCTGTCGACTTGATGGCATCTCTCTTGCGCCCGCTCGTGTCTTGGCTGGAGACTTCCAAGGCACACCTACGCACTCACAAGCTAAATCTCCACTTCCTTCTCCCCTGATGTCCAGCTTTGAGCGTATGGGCAAGGCCGCCCCCTCTGGTGGCTACATCTGCACGCTCTCCGAGGAAGACCTCGCCTCGCAGAGAGGGTGCGTACCTACCCGCTACTCCTCTCTTCTCTTTCTCGCCCCTACCCTCAGCCTGACCAACTCTTGGCGCTTCGCACCGCAGTGTGATTTGGGACCTCGTCAAGTCCTTTGGCAAGAATCTCGTGGCCGCCAAGGAACTCACAAGTAAGCCTCTCGTTCCCTCCCTCCTCTCATCCCTCCTCTACGTTTTCATCTTTTACGATTCATCGATTTGTTGGTACGCTTTGCTTGCTGCTTACGCCGCTGCTTGTTCGCCCCAGGCATTTCGATGCCCGTGCGTCTCTTCGAGCCCCGTTCCTATCTCGAGCGTCTCACCGACGGCTGGTACGTGCGCCACTGACCTTCTCTCAAGACGCCACCGAGGCATGAGCTCACGTCTAGCTGTCTCCCGCTCCCGCTTCGCGCAGGTGGTCCGGCCCCACGTTCCTCAACAAAGCTGCGCACACATCGGACCCCGTTGAGCGCCTCAAACTGGTGATGACCTTTGCGGTGAGCGGCTTCTTCAACACCGTCGAAAACCAGAAGGGCAAGCCCTTCAACCCCGTTCTGGGCGAGACCTACCAGGCAAGCTTCGAGGACGGCACGCGCATCTACGCCGAGCAGGCCTCGCACCACCCGCCCATCACCTGCTGGCAGGTGTTTGGCCCCGAGGACTGCTTCCACTTCTACGGTTTCGGCGAGTGGTCCGCCTCATTCCGCGGCAACTCTGTCAAGGGGTAAGGCTCCTCCACGATCCCCCCTTTCTCTGCGTTCTTCTTGGTGTCGTCTCGTTCCCGTGGGTGTTGACTTTCGCCGTGATCACGTGTGTTGTGTAACTCTGTCAGACACCAGGCCGGGCCCAACATCATCAACTTTGCCGATGGTGGCTGCATCACATATTCCCTGCCCGAGGCTCACGTGGGCGGTATTCTGTTTGGCGAGAGAATCATCGAGTACCTGGGCACCATCGACTTCCGCGATGAGCAGAACGGACTCTCGTACGCACTCTTTCTTCCTCCCTGCACTTGGAAGCTTGTGCTAATGTTCCTCTCTCTCTCTCTCTCTCTTCATCTTATAGTTGCGATCTGGTGATCAACCCCAACGAACAGAAGATGTTCAGCAGCTTCTTCTCCTCCAAAAAGAAGGTTCCCACGGACTACCTGCGCGGCGAAATCGTGCGCTTCAAGAACAAGGAAGACATAAAGAAGCCCAAGTCCAAGGTCCCGGAGAGCGAGTATGAAGTAGTTTGCAAGGTGCGCATCTACCACTTCTTCTTCTTCTTCTTCGTGTTGTGGTCGTTGGTGCTCACACTTCCACTGCTACAGGTCCTGGGTAGCTGGCTGTCGTGCATTGAGTTCGATGGCGAGAGGTTCTGGGAATGGAACGACTCGAAGCTCAAGATCTACACACCCATCCCGGTCGACGACCCTCTGCCCTCGGACTCCCGGTTTCGGGAAGACTGCAAGTACCTCGCCAAGGGCGATCTTGAAACAGCCGGCGAGTACGTCTCCCCAAGAACGACTCTGTGCGTGTGCTTCTGCGTGTGTCGTGCGGTTCCGGTCGTGCTAATGTGGCGTGTTCTATCTCAACAGTTGGAAGAGGAAGATCGAGCAGAAGCAGAGGAGGGAGGCTGCGTTGAGGAAGGAGGGGTACGAGATCCGGAAGAAGGAGAACGCCAAGGGCACCAACGAGACGAGGGAGAAGAGAATTTTGACGGTGAGCACCATCAAGAAGCGCCTGGACGAAATCGAGGAGGCCGCCGGCAAGGAGAACGGAGAGGCGGGCAAGGGCAAGACCGCTGCCTGAAGAAGAGCAAGAGGCAGAGAGAGGAGAGAGTGAGGAGAGAGTCATCGTTGAATGCAAACTCAAACAGATCAGCCAGCAATCATTTACATCACATCACCCTCAGCCAACCACCACGAGCCAACGCAACACGAAAGATGATTGGTGATGATGGTTCTTGTTGTTGTGCTACCCTTCTTTATATGTTTTGGTGGTCGCACGGTAACGAGTCGTTCGACTTTTTTTGGGGCCAGGGACGGCGCCTGTTCACCAAGGTGGCGGAGTGAAGGTGAGAGAGTAGAGACGGAGCGAGACGGCACGAACAGGAGCGTTGGGCTGGGCTCGCGGCAAGCGTTGTGGTGAGCGGGGGCCAAGATGCACAAGCGGGTCCACCACGGGGTGGAAGTGGATGGCCAAGACGAGGACGACGAAGAGCGTTACGCGCCCATACTGGGAGGTGGTGCGGGACCGGGAGGCGAAGAGTCGCTCAGCGTCGGGACGATGGGATGGGGCGGTGGAGGAGGAGGAGGAGAAGAGGGGGATGGTGGTGGCGTGGCAGTTCCGGTTCTCGATGATCTGGACGTTACCGTTGAACGCGACCAACCCTACAGGAGGGCGCACAGGCGGCAAGCCTCCACCCTCCAAGAGGCTCCTGCGAGCTTCCTCTACAGCATCCTCCCCATTCGTCTCGTCAAGGTGCAGAACCCCGCATGCATCGCTGCATCTTTGATGATGATGATGATGATTTTTTTTTTTTTTTTGATTTAAACAATTCATCTTTCAATTCATTCATCTTGCGTCAACCGACAGAGCCACCAGACAGACCCAACGCTGCAGGCTTCGCTGGCCCGCCCCCTCACCTCTCCACCGCCCGACACTGCAGGTTTGCGCTGCTTCTTCGCGCGCTGCCAATCGTGATTGAAATAATCATTTGATTCGGTGATGGTGATGGTGATGCAGAGTCCCTGGTGACGGCGGGCAACGTGCTCTGGGTGCTGTTGTTCGGGTGGGTGTTCTACCTCCTGTACGCCCTGGTGGCCATCATCTGGTACCTAGTTCGCCTCCCCCCTTTCGCTGCTGCTCCTTTGTTCTCACCACACGCTACCGCCACCCCACAGCCATGCGACGATCGTTGGGCGACCGTACGGACGTCTGTGCTGGAAGCTCAAGAGTTACTTCCTGTGGCCCTTTGGCAAGTACATCACTGTACGCGTGCGCTCTCTTCTCTTGCAGCTGTGACGTTCTAGATCAGGGAATCATGCTCAATCTTGCGTTCACCCTTAGGGACGGCGAAGAGGGCGTGTCTCGAGCCTGATCCGCTACCCGCCGATCACCGAAGATGACGACACACTCCAAGAAGAAGGTTCGCCTTCGCGTCGTTTTGTGTCGTCGTGTGGCGTGTGGCGTGTGGCGTGTGGTGTGTGGTGTGTGGCGTGTGGCGTGTGTCGTGTGGCGTGTGGCGTGTGTGGCCTAAAGCCTTGACTACGTGCAGGCAAGCTTCGCGATGCCGAGAACGAGGAGCTGGTGAAGTCCAATCTGGAAGCCAGCTCAGAGTGCGACTCAAAGCCCTCGGGCTGCCGGCTGCTCTGCTCCCGCATGGGCTACTGCCTCTGGCTGCTCACCGGCGGGCTGGTGCTCGGCCTGGCCCACGGCGTGGCATTCGTGATCTGCTGGTTCTCTGTCGTGGGCATCCCCATGGCCAAGGTCAACCAAACGGCGATGTGGCTGCTGATGTACCGCCCGCTCGAGATCGAGATCTACGGCGGCCGCAGCTATCCGCTCGAGGAGATCCTCCTGTGCGCCTACCAGGCAACTAACTACAACTACTACCGCTTCCAGGTGCAAGGGCTCAATGTCGTCCTCGTCAGTACGCCTCTTCTCTCTTTCACTCGTGTGTCGTGTGTAGCGTGTCGCGGGTTAGTGCGAGATTGATGCGGAACTGACCGCCCGTCCTGTGATTGCAGACCTGCTACCGTTCGTGGCGCTGACACTAGTGCTGGGCTACGCGGTGCCGGAATCGGTTAGACCGCCGCCTATCATAATCTTCATCAGCGCCCTGCTTTCCATCTCGCCCATTGCCTACTACATCGGGATGGCCGTGGCCAGGTACTTACCTGTCGCGCTCCCCCCTGGTCACCTCATTTGCCGCGGCGGCTGACATGTTCCCATCATGGCACATCGTGCCAGCATTGCGGCGCAGACCAACTTCGCGATCGGAGCCATGCTGACGGCCATTTTCGGCGTCTCGATCGAGATCATCCTCTACTCGATGTATGCCGCGCCGTCTCCTGTTGCTGGCCCTCATCTCTGACACACACACACACACACACACACACACACACACACACACACACACACACACACACACACACACACACACACACACACACACACACACACACAACCACAGCGCGCTCTACAAAGGTGGCCTGGTGCCTCTGGTGCAGGCAGGCGTTGTCGGTGCGTCGTCCGAGCGCCTTCTTAGGCCACGTCTGAACGGTTTAGTTTTCTTCCCCTCCCCCCCTCTCCATCAACAGGGTCGCTGCTGGGCGATCTGCTTTTGCTGCCGGGCCTCTCCATGGTACGTTCCCACCATCGCCAGCTCCTCCCCCATCGAGCAATCGCCCATTGGCTCATGCTTGCTGCCACGCGACTCGGTAGATCGCGGGCGGGCTCAAGTACCACGAGCAGCGGTTCAGCTCTCGAGCGGCCGGCGTGTCCTCCGTTCTGCTCATCGTGTCGATCATCGGTTCGCCCACCCACCCCCACCTCACACCCCGCCTTGCCTGCTACTTACCTCCGTGTGGGGTGTGGGGTGGTACAAGGCGTGTTCGGCCCCACCATGTATTGGCAGGTGAACGGAGACACCACGTTCACGTGCGACGTGTGCGTCCCCAAGGATAACAGGTTCGCGCACACCCGCCACATATCATGCTATGATTATTTAGCAACTGTCGGTTTGGCTGATCGCTGGCTGGGGGGCTTTTGGTCTGGTCCAGCACGGTACCGCTCGCGTGCACCCAGTGCCACACGAGTCCCGTCGACTTCTACAAGGACCCCCTCTTCCGAAACACCGCCCAGTTCGCCTCCCCTCTCACTTCGCACTTCCTCTCTCTTTCACCTTTTGACGCCTACGCACCACCGCACACGCACACGCACACGCACACGCACACGCACACGCACACGCACACGCACACGCACACGCACACGCACACGCACACGCACACGCACACGCACACGCACCACCACACACGCACACAGGCCTCTGATTTACGCGGTGGCTGCCATACTGCCGGTGAGCTACCTCGTCGGGCTGCTCTTCACACTCAAGACCCACGCGCACATCTTCAGCAACGCAGCGGCTGGCGAGGACGGCGACGACGGCCACGACGCGCCGCGCTGGTCCAAGCTGAAGGCCATCATCATCCTCGCGGTCTCCATCGTGTTTTTCTCCCTCGTGGCCGAGGAGCTGGTCAAGGCCATCGAACCCACTCTGGAGGCCCTCAACATCGGGCAGACCTTCGCCGGCGTCACCGTCCTCGCGCTCGTGCCCTCATCAGCCGAGGTGCATCCTGTTTCGTGTGTGTGTGTGTGTGTGTGTGTGTGTGTGTGTGTGTGTGTGTGTGTGTGTGTGTGTGTGTGTGTGTGTGTGTGTGTGTGTGTGTGTGTGTCGTGTTGGGAAACTCATGCAGTGCGCTATGTGTAGTATGTGAATGCGATCACGTTTGCATTGAGCAACAACGTGGCTCTGTCTCTGGAGATTGGGGCGGTCTCTGCTGTACAGGTACCGCACCCCACCCCGCACGACACACTCGCGGTCGCGGCCGCTGGCACGTCACCACCCCACACTAACACTTCTCTCTCTCTCTCTCTCTATCACAGATAGCGCAGATCATGCTGCCGGTGCTGGTGTGCTTCTCAGGCATACTGGACGGCTTCACGCCGCTACTCATCTTCCCCCTCTACTCGGCGTTCGCCGTCATTTTTGCCGTCATCATCGTCAACTACATCTCCATCGAGGTATTCTCCTCGCCACTGACTGCGCTGGGGTTGGCTTGCGGTCGTGCTCGCTATTGACAAGCAAGCGCGTGTCGTGTCGTGTCGTGCGGTGCAGGGCGCGGCCAATTACTTTCGCGGGGCCGCTCTCGTGGTCGTCTACTGTCTCTTCATCGTCGGCTTCTACTTCCACAAGGACGAAGACAAGCCCCCAAGTACCCATTAAGTCCAGAGAGAGCCGGCAAACTTATGTAGCGCGATATTAAGAAGCGGAGAGCGTGATGAAGATGAGTCGACGAAAGTGAAGGGCGCCACGCGGCGCAGAGAGAGAGAGAGAGAGCTTTCCTCACTCGCTCGGCTCCTCATTGAAATGGAAAGGGGCCCTTTCCTCCATGTCCCTGGTGGCGTTGCGGGCTTGTTGCTGGAGCACGTCTTCAGGCGACACACGCTACATGACAAACAAAAAGCATCAACACCATGAAGGTAAAGGTCAGCGGTGCTGAAAGAGATACAGGAGCCGCACCAGAACGGCGTTGCAGAGGGCTTGCTGGGTGGCGGCGAGGGCTTGCTGGGTGGTGGCGAGGGCTTGCTGGGTGGTGGCGAGGGCTTGCTGGGTGGCGGCGAGGGCTTGCTGGGTTGCGTAGAGAAGCCGATTGTTGTCATCAAGTTGGTGGCGCATGTCCTGCAGGGTCTCACGAAGGGCCTGCTCCATTGTTTGATGCACGCCTTTGACCATGGTCTGGTGTTGCTGCTCCCTTGCTTGTGAGCTTGGCGGAAGAGCAGAGGAAAAAGTCGTGAGGGAAGAGGGAAGGGGGACAAACCTGGCGAGGCTTGTATGTGAAGACTCGTGTGTGCCTGAAGGCGAGGTTAGAAGAAGGAGGGCAGCTTGGTCGCAGGCATTTGTCGGCGCCACCCAACGTAGCGGGTGCAGCAGACACACAGGGCACGAGTAGCGGCTGTGTCGACAACGCAGTTTCCCGCCAAGGATTCCAAATGGGAAATACACATTTTCTTTCTTTCTTTTGTTATTTGGCTTTTTTAGTAAAATGTTAAATAAATAATTAGCCACAAAATTGTGCGGCGCACGTGCCTCCTGGAGGGTGGTGGGTTCGGTTAGTACCACCCGATGAGAACGTGCGTCACGAGCATGTAGGCCGTGGCGGTGAGCGTGGAGACCATCATGCACGGGAAGCCCATCTGCGTGTGGCAAGCTTGTGAATAACCCAAGGCCGCGGCCAAGCGCCGACACACTGCACGCGGGTGTGGCGCACCTTGAAGAAATAGTTGAAGGAGATCGGTCGCCCGTACTGTTCCGCTATGCCGGCCGCCACCACGTTTGCCGATGCTGGTGCCAGACAAACACGGCGCGTTTCCTTTAGCCACGTCGCACACCATCACACACACACACACACACACACACACACACGGCGTTTGTTGGGAAGCCTACCACCGATGAGAGTGCCATTGCCGCCTAGACAGGCGCCAAAGGCCATCGCCCACGTGAGCGGCTGGAGGGGAAGCGCGAGCGTGCCCTGCGCGACACCAACCCAAAGTTAACCTGGGTTCGGGGCTTGGTACCCCCTCCCCACGGCCTAAGTACCTTGGTGAGCTTGACGACGACGGGGATCATGGTGGTGGTGAAGGGGATGTTGTCTATGAACATCGACACGATCGCGCACACCCAGATGATCAAGAACACGGCAAAGGCCAGCCGCATCTTGCCCTGCGGATAGCCAACGCACATCAGGCCAGTGCGTGTCGTGCATGCGTGTGTCGTGTGTCGTGTGTCGTGTGTCGTGTGTCGAACCTCGGGCATGATATCGATGATGTCGGAGGTGGTGTTGGCGATCCAGATGGTGACCCCGAGCTCTTCGACGCATCGGACCATCACGAACAGCCCCGCGAAGAAGAGCAATGTGCTCGTCTCCACTTTTTCGAGGATTTCGTGGAAGTTGTCCGTGCCGGAGAGCACGAGAAGCACCAGCGCGCCCAGGATGGCGATCCACGGCAGCGACAGCTTGATCTCAGCTGCAACCAGTCACCAACCAGTCAGGCGCAGCGCACACGCACACACATCACCGCACACGCGACAGGGAAGAGTACGTACTGAGGAAAGAGTGGAGGAAGAAGAGGAGGATGACCACCACCAGCACGCAGCAGCTCTTGATGAAGAGGGTGACGTCGCTGATGACGTACTTGCGTTCCAGCTCCGCGATGTTGATCGCGCCCAGCGGCTGAGCCGACTCTTGCGCTTCGACGCTCTCCCGCTTCTTGCCGTAGTAGTCCGCCTGGCTCCCGCCCAGCACGTCGTCCGCTTCGTCGTTGTCGCTGTTGTCGCCCCGCTGGCGGCCGTTTTCTTCAGCGTCGCTCACGTCCGGCTCCGGCACCTTCTCCTTGCCCTTGCCTGCTCCACCGACGCCGGCGGCGGGCTGGGCGTTGTTAGTGCTGTGGCCGCCGTGGCCCCCACCGCTGCTGCCGTCGAGTGCGGCTTCGATAGCGGCGATGCCGGCGAGCTTCTCGCGCAGGCGCTCCTCGAGCTCGTGGATGTGCTTGACGAGCTTCTGGCGCACGAGGTTGTCTTCGTTCTGGGTGATGCCCTTGTGGCTCATGTCGAACGTGTGCAGGGTCTTCTTCCAGATATCGATCTCCTTGGCCAGCGGGTCCACCGGCGCCCTCTGTTTATTTTATGTGTTGGTTAATTTCAATATTATTTAGTATTTAACTAAGTAACCAACAAAATAATGAGGAAAGGAGAAAGAAATGAATGGTACCCGACAGATCCTCTTCTTGTAGACGAACATGACGAGCAGGAAGGTGGTGCACATCGCGAGGATGGCCCCCGGTGCGACGTGCAGGGTGAAGGAACTGAAGTCGACCAGCCCCGTGTCCTTGATCTGCGAGTTGGAGATGATCAAAATGTTGGGCGGGTCGCCGATTCCCGTGGCCGTTCCGCCGATGTTGGAGAATATCTGTGCAGCACAATGTATACATGCACATATACGTAAACACATGCAGCATGTGTTTAACGTGATTGGGTGGTGAGTAAAAGCACGCATGATGCGTGTCGACATAAAGTGGTTTCGATGGAAGGTGGCGCACCACTTCGGCGAGGATGATGGGGAGAGGGTCGAGGTCGAGCACGCGGCAGAGGCGCAGGGTGACGGGCGTGACGAGCAGGATGGTGGTCACGTTGTCCAGGAACATCGACGCCACCGCGGTGAAGCCGCACTAACACGTCGCCACCCATCAACCACGATCACAAGCATACTTGTTACTTCATTACTAACTAGGCAAACCAACGCACATAGAAAATATCCACATATGATAACTAAACGCACCAACATGATGACGAGATGCCAAATGTTGCCCTTGGACAGCTTGTACGCCTGTACGGCTGACCACTACGAACGTCGACACGGCGTGAGTCGTGGGTGCGAGCACAAGTGTAACACAACGCGAGCTCTCGTGTGTCGCGTGTCGCGCGCTTGACGTGCGCTCTGTTCTTACTCTCCGAGAGTACGAACCTCGAAGAAGCCAGTGGTGGAGAAGATGCCGACGAGGATCATCATGCCGAAGAGGAGACCGATCGTATCGTAGTCAATCCACTCAATTACCTGTTCGCTCAAACCACATGGACACACGACACGCGGCTGATTA
This sequence comes from Acanthamoeba rhysodes, assembly GCA_000826385.1. Classification (NCBI taxonomy): domain Eukaryota; phylum Discosea; order Longamoebia; family Acanthamoebidae; genus Acanthamoeba; species Acanthamoeba rhysodes. Next base: position 37,297 of record CDFC01060411.1, on the reverse strand, counting down.
GATCATTGGATGGAAGTGATGACGTTTTGATCGGTGGTGCGTGCCTCGTAGAGCGATGGTCGCTCGATGACGGCGGAGAGGAGGGCCAGGCCCCAGAAGGAGCCGATGAGGGCCGCCACGGTGCGGTGTACCCACTCGAAGATGATGAGGGAGTAGACCATGACGAGCAGGATGAAGCCGAACACCACCTCGTAGCGCGCGGCCCACGAGAGCTGCAGGACGTCGAGCCGCAAGCCCAAGTTCTGCCGGGCGTTGGTCGTCACCACCACGCGGTACGTGTGGTAGAGGTCCTTCTCTGTGTCGTTGAGGTAGAAGTAGGTGTAGTCCGCCTCGCTCTCGTCCGGCAGCGCGAAGAGCTCCCACGAGTCCAGCGCTGCCCACGATTGCGCACTCGCCTCATCTGCCGCACGACACACACACGCGACACGACACACGGCCGCACGACACACGACACGCCCTTAAGTGGCTGCGCGTGAGTGCAAAGCTGGTGGGGGTGTGGATAGTGTACCGTGCGCGGTGGAGGCCTGTAAGGTGACGACGACGGAGGAGTTGGCCGGCCAGGACGTCCACGACGATACGTTGCGCGTCTCCTGTATGGCGAGGTTCACCCGGATCGTGTCCAGCGGCTCGTCGTCGTCCAGCAACCGATAGTGAGGCCCAGAGTTAAGAATTATTATCATTTCTTTTTGGAATATTAATATTAGTAATAATATTAATATTACTAATATTACTAATAATATTAATACAATAAATAATAAGAATAATAAATAATATATAGTGAATGAGAGAAATGAGCATGGGGCAAGGGATGGGAGAGAGGATATGATGGGCTGGGCCAGGGAGACGCCGGCGAGGTGAGTGGGTGGGTTGTCGTCGGGCGCGTCGACGGACATGAAGAGGGCCATGCTGGCGATGAAGAGGAGGGAGATGACGGCCACTCTGATCTGGTGCCAGGGCAGCCCCACCAGCAGGTCCTTCAAGCGAAGTGCTCCCTGCACGGCACGCCGCTTGTGCCTTCGGAAATGGAATCGAAAATGGAAGCGCGTAGTGTGGTCGAGTAGGAACCAATTCTCGTGATGTACGCCCTCTGGCTTCTTCTCTCCCTTCCACTCCGTCCTGGCAAAGATGTAGGACTCGTGCCTGTAGCTCGTCTCGGCATCAGACTCCTCGTCGTAAGATGAGGAATCGTCCTCCTCTGGATTCAGGCGCTTGAAATCGTTCCTGTCTCGATCGTTGATGTGGCCCACGCGACGTCGATTCACTTCCTCCTCATCCTCGGTCAAGCCACTCGGCCCGCTGCTCAGGTCAGCTGCCTCTCCTCCATCCACCACGAGCCTTGGTCGCTCTTCGTCGTACTCATCCTCAGCAGCAGCAAGTGGATGTCTGCCGGCAGTGCCGCCGCCGCTCATGTTGTGTAGGCCACCACCCCACAGACGTCTTCCCTTTCCTCTTCCTCCTCCCACCAATCCAATCTCCAGCTCCCAATCGCAGGTCGGCCGATTAAATCTCAATGTCGGGAGCAAACCGCAATGAGATCGGCGATGTGGAAGAGGGGTGGTGGGTGCAGTGTATGAACGACGAGATACCACACGGCCCTCGGGCGCAGATGAGGAAGACGAGAGTGGCCAGAAGGAGCTCGAGCGCACCAGCCTTTCGCCTGAGGGCATTTAATAACGAAACAGCTGGCGAAAATGCTGCTGGCATGCTAGGAATGTTTGGGTTGCTCCCACACCCAACTCCACACCTGGGGCCTTGTGACACTACTGGAAGGAGAGGACTAGTGTTGCAGCATACTGAGTCAGTCAGTGGCGTGGGGTGTTCCTTTTGGGGTGGAAGAGCTCACCACAAAGCTTCCAGTTCATCAAGCCAATAAACAATCAGACCACCAAAGAGAAAAACCCAGGTACACTTGGCCTAGTTTTCCTTGGTTTGTTCCGGAGACTTCCCATCGCCCACCAAGATGCTGGCCTTAATCTGTACTCTATCAATAGAGCCATCTGCATCACCGAGCATTCATTATTCTTTGTGCATCGATGGAGGAGCAAGAAGATGAATCGTTCACATCTTCAGCCGGACTGGCCACCCCCTTCAAATCTTTGCTAATGGGCGAGGAGGGCGCGGGCCTGCAGCTGACCATCATCCCCAGCGAGCACATCGTGCCGGGCGAGCTGCTGGGCGGCCGTGCCCTGCGCGAGTGGCGCCGCGCCGTCGTACACGGAACCGACGTGATCGTCAGCCGCCAGCGGTGCGACGACAACCCGCCGGCCGCCACGCGACGAGCCAACCTGCAGGCCTACGCCCTGCTGCGCCACCCCCACATCGTGACCCTGCTGGCCGCCACCACCCACGGCGAGGTCATCACCGAGGTGTGCGACTACGACCTCCTGCCCGCGCCCGCGCCTGGATCGGTGCCGGCGACGACGGCCAAGGAGGAGCGGCGGCGCTCGATCTCGCTGCTGCGCATGCTGGCCTACGCGCGCGACATCGCGCAGGCCCTGGCCTGGGCGCACAGCATGCACGTGATTCACAGGGACGTCAAGCCCTCGCATTGGCTGGTACCGTCGTCGCTTCTTCACCCAAGTTCACGTCCGCTTTCCTCTTTGTTCTCTGAGCTGAACGCCGCACACGCCGCACACACCGCACCGCACGCAACGAATGAAAACCAGGTGGTGGGCAACCGAGCCAAGTTGGGCGGGTGGATGTTCGCCGAGGTGCAGCAAGGTGACATGCACCCCAAGCCTGATGACCACTTTCACGGGACACCGCTGTACATGGGTACCGTTGACCACGCGACACGCACACGACATGACACGCACACAACACGCACGCACACGACACGACACGCAAACCACAACCGATCACTGTTGACTTGGAAAAACACGGAACAGCTCCCGAGCTGTGGAAGCCCGAGCCGTTTGATGGCAGGAAAGCAGACGGTAGGGTCTAGACCTGTCCCTGGCCGCCCATCACCCTCCACCCTCGCATTCACTCACTCCCTTGTTCCATTCCTGCAGTGTACAGTTTTGGTCTGGCGATGTGGGAGGTGGTCCACAACGACTTTGCCTTCTCCGGCTTCGACGATCTCATCGCCTTCCGTGAGGTGCCTTGAGTGTTGTGTCTGCGCATGCGCATGCGTGCGGTGGTGTATGTGTGTAGTGTTTATCGTGTGTGTCGTGCGCCTACGACCTAGTCTCAAGTGTTGTCTGATCTCAGGCCGTTACGGACCGAATGGAGCGCCCGCCGCTCTCCGACGACACGATGCCCGTAGCGGTGAACAGGCTCATAGCGCGGTGCTGGGCTCAATCACCCGCCCAACGTCCCACCATGCTCGAGGTGCGTCAGACACCGCCTCGCAACCCTTCGCCCCCACCTCGCCCATCTCCTGACCTCTCGCGCATGTCGCGGGTGGGTTCGCCAGGTCGTGACCGGCCTGACCAGGATCATCGCCGCCCTCGAGTTGCTCGATGGCACCACGAGCGGCCAGTGACACACACACAACACCTTCTTCTCCACGCTCGCGGCGAACATCATAACATGTTCACTTCATACATGATATGCACATCATTCATAGGATTGTATGAGAGCCTCTAACTCCTATAAACATGTGTGTGTAGGTGTGCACAACAAGATAACCAACTGGTTTACGATCCACCAATGGGAGCGCCTTGTGGCCTGCAACTCCGTGATCCTCAAGGGTGCAACTCCTAAGCTCCAGGCAGGCCCGATTGGCTGATCACTCACTTTCCGCGGAACAAGCCCAGCTATTGGGCCTGCTTTTATGTCCAGCCCCACGGCCTCTAACTCCTAGAGTATGATGCAGTTCGTCGGTGGTCTGGAGACCATCGCACAGCGCGACACCCACGCTCTAGGGGCCCCGCGGAAGTGAAGCCTACTCCGCGCCGCCCACAGCTATAAAAGCGGCCGAGCCTGGTCTCTTTATCTTCACTACTCTCCACCAACCCCAACCCACCTACTGAGTACTACTCAACCACAACCAAAACACACTTGAACTGTTCCATCTACTGGTACAACTCCCACCTCCTCCTTCATCTTTATCTTCATCTTCTTCACCTTCTTCTTCAAGCACTCACGCTCTTCGTCCCTTGCTGCATGCAGTAACAAAGGATGAACGGTCAAGCTTGGTTGATGTGGGCCTGCGCCCTGGCTCTCGCCTCCGTTGTCGTCTTCATGAGCGCGCCCGCCGTGGGCCAGTCCACCTGCTACGCGCCCACCGCGCTCAACTTCACCTCCGAGGCGGGCAAGCTCTGGGTCAACGGCCAGCGCTTCCACCTCAAGGGCACCTCGTGGTTCGGCTTCGAGACCTCGGCCTGCACCGTGCACGGCCTGTGGGCCAACTCCTACACCTTCTTCCTGGACTTCCTGGCCGCGCAGGGCTTCAACGCCATCCGGCTGCCGTTCCACCTGGAGCTGGTGCTGAACGAGAAGTCGCCCAACGGCATCAACTACGGCGCCGGCGCCAACGCCGACCTGCAGGGCCTCAACTCGCTCCAGGTCATGGACAAGGTCATCCAGGGAGCGACCGCCCGCGGCATGGTGATCATGCTCGACCTCCACTCCTTCGCGCCCGACCAGTTCATGAACGACGGCATGTGGTACAACGCGGCCAACCCCGAGTCCAAGGTCATCGCCGGCTGGACCAAGCTGCTCCAGCGCTACAAGAACCAGTGGAACGTCATCGCGGCCGACCTCAAGAACGAGCCCCACAGCGCCACCTGGGGAACCGGCAACACCGCCACCGACTGGAACCTGGGCGCGGCCCGCCTGGCCAACGCCATCGCCAGCACCGTGAGCGACCGCTTCCTCATGGTGGTCGAGGGCGTCACCGACTCGCCGCCCACCCGCGAGAACTGCTTCTGGGGCGAGAACCTGTCCGGCGCCCGCACCCACCCGGTCGTGCTCGACCACCCGGCCAAGCTGGTCTACTCCCCGCACGTCTACGGCCCCAACGTGTACGGCCAGTCCTACTTCTCGGCCGGCAACTTCCCGGCCAACATGCCCGCCATCTGGGAGGACCACTGGGGCTTCATCCCCGCCGCCACCGGCCGCGCCTTCGTCATCGGCGAGTGGGGCGGCCCGTTCGCGGGCAAGGACCGGGTGTGGATGGAGGCCCTGGCGGCCTACCTCAAGACCAAGGACTCGACCAGCCAGTTCTTTTGGTGCCTCAACCCCAACTCGGGCGACACCGGCGGCCTGCTGAAGGACGACTGGAGCTCGCCCGATTCGGGCAAGCTGGCCCTCCTGGCCGACCTGGTCTCCGCGCCGACCAAGTTCGCGGTCAACGCCCAGGGTCATGTCTGCATCAACGGCGGCAACCAGCCGGCGCCCTCGGCTTCGGCGTCGCCCGCCCCGCCCAAGCCCTCGTCGTCATCGTCGCCCAAGCCCTCGGCCTCGTCGTCTCCTGCGGCTCCCAAGCCCTCGGCCTCGTCGTCGCCTGCGGCGCCCGAGGCCTCTGCTTCGGCGTCGCCCGCCGCACCTCAGCCCTCGGCCTCCTCTTCGCCTGCGGCGCCCAAGGCCTCGGCTTCGGCGTCGCCCGCTGCACCCCAGCCCTCGGCTTCGTCCTCCCCGGCTGCCCCTCGGCCTTCGGCCTCTTCGTCCCCCGCCACGCCGTCCAACCCGCCCACCACCGGAGGATTCAGCTTCTATGTGTACGTACCCAACACCGAACATGTCGTGTGTGTGCAAGCCAGCATAGTGTTCATATGACATATTGCTAACATGCATGTTGTCGTCACCACACAACAGCGGCACGAGCGCCTGGTGGATGGCGGTGACGATCCCCGGCTCGGAGTCGGTTTCGATCGATTGCGGCAACGGACAGGGCCTGGTGGCGATGACCCCGGCCTGGCTGCCTCACATGTGGACCTTCACCTCGACCAACGGCCACGCGTGCAAGTCGACCCTCACCTTCGTCGTCAACGGCGGCGCGCCCCAGACCATCACCTCCCCCTGGGCCTGAAGCTGAACCATCATCAGTTCCAGCCCTTCACTTCTTCTCCTTCTCTCTGGTTGATTATCAGCATAGCGCTGTAATCAAATGCAAATATACAACTGTAAGGAATATATATTCCTCCATTGCTGCATGTTTGATTGTTTGTTACACACAAAAAAGAGAAGCGATCGCGGTGGGTGTGTAGGAAGGGAAACATTGTAGGTTGCTGTTGCGAAGTAACACCACTACCTTGGCGCTTCTCCGCTCTGGGAATGGCACCTTCGGTCCCACTGGAAGCCCAAGCCCTTCGTCTGCGCCGCCACTTGTGGGACAAGTCAGAAGAAACACAGAACGCAAATAAGTAATGTGTTTCTTATGTGAGACGGAATATGTTGATGAACGAAACATGTTGGACTGGTGGAGAACACAGTTGATCTCTAAAATGCCTTTTAGAGTCTCTTTGTTGACAACAACACCAAAAAAACAAGCAGAGGGTGAGGGCACGTAGGTCGGGTGTCGCGCTTAGATGATGGCGGACGTGGTCATCTCGGCCACGGCGCAGGCGTCGGTGCCAAACTCGAGGTGCATGTAGCCCTCAAGGCCCCAGCTGGTGCCCCACGAGTTGCGGATGATCCAGTAGGGCGGGTTGGCCGTCAAGTTGTAGCCGACCGCAAGCACGCAGTGGTCAATCGACGTGCCGCACGCCGAAGCCCTGTACACACCGCCTGTAGCACAAAGCAAAAACGCGTTGTGAGCCGCAAATCAACACGACACACGACACACGACACACGACGCGCGCGTGAATGAATGAAGTCGGTTCGTACCGGTGTAGGACGGCCAGGACTCGGCGTCGACGCAGACGGAGATGGGGCCGTGCTGGGCCAGGTAGTTGGCCATCTGGTGCTCGTTGCTGTCGGTGGTGGTGTAGGTCCAGCTCGAGATCTTGGCCACGACCTGGCTCTCCTTGAAGGCGCACGAGCCATCGACGGCCGTGTAGGGGTAGTTGGCCAGCGCATCGAGGCCGGGCGCATCGATGACGTACTGTACCGTACCCACCCGCAACAGAGTTAGTTGTGCCTCTCGTGGCGCGTGCGGGTGTCAGGTCGTGTCATCGTGCGTGCGTGCGCGTGCGGGAACGCACATCGTAGGCGTAGGAGGGGAAGCCGCCGCCGCAGCCGTCGTCCCACCAGCTGCAGTCGACGATCTGCTGCATCGAGAGTCCGGTCAGCTTGTGGCCGGCCAGCGCCCACTGCGACTCAATGTTCTCGGTCGCCGAGAACGCCCTGCACGTCGAGAGCGTCGAGTCAGCGAAGTTGATCCAACCCAGGCGTTTGCTTCGCCAGCAGCATCCGGATGATTGATGAAGGCGACGGACGTACCAGCAGGAACCGCACTGTCCCTGGTCGTAGACGGGGGTCACGACGCCGGGCTTGCTGCGCCAATCGAAGGTAGAAGGAGCCTGTGGGGGGGGGGGAACACGAGATCAGAATGAACATCTTCACCATCTGGCTCGGGCGAAGATGAAGACAGAAGATGAAGATGAAGAAGTGATTGTACCGTGAAGCCCTCGAACTTGGGTCCGCGGTAGGGCTTCTCGGTGGGCGGGGGCGGCGGGTTGCTCATGAGCACGCGCGACTGGAACTCCTCCTGGCTCATGTCCGCAAACTTGGTGATGCCGAACTGCGTCTTGCCCTACATTGCATTACAATTGAAATGTGTGTCAATGGGGCAAAATCTCATTGATCTAACATTAGATTGAATTGAGATCTGGTGCGGTACATACCTCATACTTGATGTTGAGGGCAGCGGCCTTGGCAAGGTTTTGGGTGAAGATGGCGAGGCGCTGCTCGGCCTCCTCGGCCGAGGCGTAGCTCTTCCCGTAGCGCCGGACAAAGGCGTCGAACTGCTCCCGAATCGCAGCGTCGCCGCCCGACTCTTGCGCGGCGCGGACCGCACCCAAAAGGGCCACCAGCACAACGACAAGCACGATGATCGTCGCCTTCATCTTCTTCACTTCTCCAACTGAGGGACACGGCCAAGTGCCACTTACTTCAATTAATACAGAAACCTTGCGTTGTGATTGGTTGGGCATGTCCATAACTCCTGTGGTCGTGTCGTGCGGTGTTGCGCGTGTCGTGCGTCGTGCGTCGTGCGCGAGCCTGCTCGTACATTTGAGAAGAGTGTGGAGGGTGAGCTGGGTGTGTTACTTGAGGAGGCGTTCGTGCATGATCCGCTTGACGCGCAGCTTCTGCTGAAGCTCGCTGGGGGATGTGAGGGCCTCCTCGGGGTTCATCGCCACTCGCAGCTGATACGCTTCGAACTCGTCTCGCAAGAAGGGCTGCGACGATGTCATATACAGCGCGTACGGTTTGGGTTCTGAGGCGTCGCCTGTGGGCGGGGAGGAGGGTAGTGAGAATGCGCGAACGAACCACGACACGACACACGCGGGCACACGACACGCGGAGCAATGCACGCACGCACGGACACGGCATGGCTGAGGGTACCGGAGACTCTGACGAGGAGGTTCAGATTGCACACCAGGGATCCCAGGAGATCGTGACGATAGGGTGCGATCCTCTCGCAGCCCATCACGCGACCAATCGCGTATTGATTGTCCGTGTCTGGACCGCAAACAACAGCGACGATGACGAAGTCCAACGTCAGAATCAAGTGGGGCGTGGCACCGAGGCGAACAGGGGTACCCTTGACGCGCACGAGGAAACCGTTCACGATCGTCTCGAATTGGTCGGCGCTCGTTTTGTACCACTGCAAGAGGGAGTCGCGATCCAGCCACATCTGTGATAACAAGCGCGTGTGGTGAGACAGGAACCATTGGGCACGACAAATCAGCCAAGGCATCGTGAGGATTGAGGCGTACATGCTGAAGGCTCTCAAGTGTGACATCCAGCGCGTCCGCTGCCGCCTGTTGTTGTTGCTGCTGTTGCTGCTGCTGTTGCTGGAGATGCTCGCCGTACCCAGTGCCGGCCGAGTACGGGACATAGGGCGACTGCGGGTACGAGTACTGCGTTGCCGATGCATAAGAGTAAGACGAGGCAGAGCCGGAACTTGCTGGCACTGAGTGCGCCGCCGTCCCTAACATTCACCAGCAGGGTGTGAGCAGAAGGTCCAAATGGAGAAGGGCCGAGTAGGTGTACCTCCCCCACAGTAGGGACAAAAGCGGTATTGACTGTGCACGCTCGCGCCGCAGCTGAGACAGGCGACGTAGTGTGAAGCCGGTTGCGTTTGTTCGGTGCCGTAGGCCACGCCTTTCGCGCTGCCACTCGGGTAGCCCACGGCGTCGCTGGCCAACAACTCCAGATCGTATTGGAGGCGCCCGTTCCCCACATCCTACGTTCAACGCAGCTCCAGGTTCAGCCTCACAGCGAGGAGTGGTCTATCGCAGTATTATGCGTACCACGACCCTGTCTACGCGCACGCGCACTGACTGCCCGCATGTCAGGTCCTTGCATTGGCGCAGCATGCCTGAAGGCGTTGTCGATGCGAAGTAAGACTCTACATGTGTGACGCAAGAGTGATTAGGCGCGTACCTTGCTTGGCATAGCCGGGAATCGTGATAAAAACTCCATAGCCGTGGACGGAAGACACAGTCCCCGTGTGGATGGAGCCTTCGTCGGGGGCGACCACGGTCGGTGGGCTCAGCGACATTGCGATTTGAAGCTGTGGCTCTTCCTGATTGTTGATCATCAGCAAGCTGACCCACGCCACGCAAGGCATAAGTCCGTACCCTAATTCTAATGATCTTGCCACACACGCTAGCCCCAGGCTTGAGCCCTGCTTTCGCTGCGTCGTGTGCCGAGATTCTCGCTTTTCGCCGTCCCACATGGATGTGAGAAGATCACCGTGGACTCAATATCAAGGAGTCGCATACCATGGACCACTGCGCCAATATCAACAAACGCGCCGCACGTGTTGACGTTCGCCACCACGCCCGTCACGAGGTCGCCTACCGCCGGTAGGCCGGTCGTTTTGCCTGCAATAATGCAATGTCACTAAGACCAATACCTCACGCTGGAAAAATGATGATGGTAGAGAACGTGATGGGTTGGCGGCACGGCAAAACCGACACACGATCCGGGTACAATAGTTGCCTGTGCATCACAAGAAGGGCCACACACGCACGCGATACAACGATGTGAGTGAGCAAAAGTAGAGAATGAGCTGTCGAGCGCACCTTTGCCTCCGCAGATAAGACAGTCCCACGAGCGACTCGAAGATGGCAATGCATCCGATGCCGCGTGCGGGTGCGACGGTGATGCAGGCAGCGAAGGCGAGGTCGAAGGCGACGGCGAATTGCAGGCAAGAGTGTAGCGCGAGGTCGACAAGGCCCGAGACGAAGACGGATGAGATGTGGGCGAGAGTTCCCACGCTTTTGAACTGCCCGCGATGGGCGATGATATAGAGGAGCTTGGCGTTGTCGCAGCATCAGACACCTTACTCCTCTTCGTCGCCTCCGCAGTTTTGACCGGCAGCATCGGCTTCCTCATTATCGCCGAGCGCGTTGTCTGCTCGCTCTCCTGCGCCGGGTGGTCGTCCGAATCCATGGCAAGATTGTCGAACGAGCCAGAAGCCGACGTGATTCGCTTCCTCTTCGTCCCTCCGCGGCCTCCCGAAAGCGGTGGCGAGGGCATGATGGACACCGGCAGCCTTCTTGTGCGCTTCGCGGGCCGCTTCTCTTCTTTCCACTCTTCATCTTCCTCTTCCTTGTCCGACTTGCGATCGTCGTTGTCGTCATCGTCATCGTTGCCTGTGAGTCTCGAAGGAGATGTGACGAGAGCGGCAGCTTCTCTAGATCGGCGGCGCACGGTAAGGGCAGTCTTTGAGCTCCTACTCGACACCTCGCTCTTGTCTGTGCTCTTACCGGTCGAACGCTTGGCGCTACTCGACTTCGGCTTGATGGTACTGTCGGCGGTGACCCCGACGTCGACGTTGGAGTCCACGTTTTCCTTGTCAGCCTCGCTGGTCGTCTTTAAGCCGCTGCCTCGGTTGAGAACCCGCTTCGATCGCGGCGAGGTTTTCGTCTGCTTGGCCTTCTTCGTTCTCGAGCTCTTCACGACCGCCTTATTGACGGCGGCCTTCGCTCTGCTGCGCCTATCCTGCCTACGCCTGGTGCTCTGCGACGGGGTCGAGCCGAGCGTTGGCGACTCTGCTTCCTCGTCGTCGCCCTCCGAGCGTACCGCGTCAGGTGGCTTGGCACCCTCTCCTGCAGCTGAGAACTGAGTGGGAGCCGACGCAGGTGCGTCTGACAGCGCACATAAACGGGGTGACGGCGTACCAGAGTCGGCTGGCTCAGCGAGTGGCGGCGCCTGGTGTTGATCATCCGGGTGCGAGGATGTTCCTGCGTCGAGTTGCTCTCTGGGGGGTACGTGGGCCGTCTGCTGGCCAGCCCTGGTAGGACTTGGAGGTGTCACTGGCTGACGCATAGAGCTCACAGAGAAGGGAATGAGGTACGTCAAGTAAAAGGGCAGCAGGAGCGGGCTGACAACGCCGATAGTCTCCAGGTCGTCGCTTATGTTCCTACACCACGTCGAAGTTACAGCGTCAATCACCAAGGCCCGCGACCAGACGAGCGGCCACTACGTTTGTGTAGCAGCTCGCGTTGAAAAGAACGTGTGCGAAGGCGTGGACGTACGAAAGAAAGGCCTCGAGCTCCAGGAGGTCTTCGTCGATCTTGCGGGCGGGCTTCTGCTCGGCACTCTATTTAGGGGTGCAGCGTGGGTGAGTGCAAGCAAGGCAAGGCCAATGCCACGCGGTAGAGGTACCACGTAGGGCAGCGCCTGCTGGTCTTCGTCGCTGGTGTTCATCGCCGTTGCAAGTCCTACACAAACCAATTAATGGAGCATGAGTTGAGATTCGTGTAGCAATCTTCTTGGGGGCAAGAACGCACGCAGGTTGTGATGTGGAGGAGGTGCTTGGCGGCGAGAGGTCTTCTCGGCCGGCAGGTTTGAAGGAAAGAGAAGAGCGAGACCGAGCGCGAAGCAAAGGGCCGTCCATGCCGCACTACACGACCGCTACACGCTCGTGGTGTCCGAAGGAAGAGAAGAAAAACTGGGCAAGAAAATGAGGCGTTTGCGTTTCCCGCCAAAATAATGCCTCGAGAAAAGAAACTTCCCTCTTCCATTTCTCTGCTTTTTCCTGTGTGGTGCCAATCAGAACCAGATCAAATTCGAAAAAGGCGTTTTCTGTGTGCCGCCAGCTGACCCAGATGAGTTCAAGGAAGCGTTCGAGGTCCCGATCCAAAGAACGAGGTGCCCAAGCCTTCTTTTGCCCCCCCCCAAGTTAATGCAGCCTTTTTCCGAGGTAGTTATGGAGGTGTTGATTTTTAATCTGTTTTTGTAACAATCACGGAGCAGATGGGCGGAGCGACGATCGCGACGTAGCGAGGGACAAGAGATCGCGCCGGGAGGAGGAATCCCGACGCTTTAGCGAGCACTCAAGGTACAACAACCACCCACCGCCACCGCGTTGTTGACCCAGTTGTTATGCATATGCCTAAATGCAAACCACAAGGTGGCACTCACACGCTTGCGTGCGTGCACAGAGGCGAGGACTCCCGCCGCGACGGCAGGGACAGAAACAGGGAGAGGGATAGAGACAGAGGCCGCGACCGCGAGCGTGACCGAGGTGACGTGGACAGGGATCGCGATCGAGAGCGGGAGCGGGAGCGAGACAGGGACAGAGGGTCCGGGAGGGACCGCGAGAGGGAGAGGGAGCGCGAACAGCGTGACAGGCGAGACAGAGACCGAGAAAGAGATCGGGACATGGACGAGCACCGGGAGCGAGAGCGCGAGCGCGAGAGAAGGCGAAGTCTCTCCAGGTAAACTCTCTAGTTTCTCGTGCGTGTGTGTCGGGCGTGTGTGTGTGTTGTGCTAACGCGTTTGGTGCATGCAGTGAGAGGAGACGCGATTCGCGCTCCAAGTCGAGGGACAAGGCCGACGCCGAGGAACAAGAGAAGGAGGAGGCAAAGAAGTCGCAGAGCAAGTACGAGGAGGGCTCCATGGAAGCCATGATGGCCGCGATGGGCCTGCCCGTGGGCTTCGAAACCACCAAGGGCAAGCAGGTCGAAGGTATTCTCTCGCTCTCTCTCTCTCTCGCGTGTGCGTGTGCGTGTGCGTGTGCGTGTGCGTGTGCGTGTGCGTGTGCGTGTGCGTGTGCGTGTGTCATCACTTGCCGTCCGACTCAAGTTCCCCTTCTTCTTTGTTGTCACAGGCAACGCACAGGGTGCCGTCAAGGTGAAACAGAAGCGAGAATACCGACAGTACATGAACAGGAAGCCCGGCGGCACAGGAAAGAGATAGACGAGATGGTGGCCTTCTTCATCCATCGCTGGTGCCGGTGTCGCTTCGTGAGGCAAATCTTTCGAACATGAAGAAGATGACGACAACAAGTGCTCGTGGGGTGGAAAATGATATGTTCATGGGATGGACGAACAAGAGAAGACATGGTGGGGTGACGGTGAGGTATCATTAGATGAGAGGCTCGGGGGTGCCCTGTTCGATGTAGAGAGAGGTCTGATTGACCTTCTTCGTCCAGTCCTGAAGGTTGTCCCTCATCTTCTTGATGTGATCCAGGCTGAGCACGCGCGACTGCACCCACGTCACGTTGAAGGTCTGGTTGAGCTGGTCGATCTTGCCCTTCAACAGCTTGAGCGAGAGCGCCTTCATCACCAGCAGCTCGACCTGCAATCAATCAACCAACCAACGTCAGTCGCGTTGATAGTGATGTGTCGTGCGCGTGCGTGTGCGGTCACGGGACGTACCATGTCAAGGCCGACCTTGGTGGTCTCGGCGATGGCAGAGAGAGGGACGCTCCTGTCAATGGCCTGGCGCGCGAAGATGAGCTCGATGAGGCAGAGGATGGAGATCTTCTCCTTCATTCGGTCAACGTGCTGCACGAGGATGGGTTGGCCGGCCAGCTGCTGCTCGTACTGAGCCACGAGCTGCTCGTACTGGTGGATATCACCCTTGTTGAAGGCGTGGAGCAGGTGGTGCAGCCACTCGCCTTGTGTGCCCAGAAGCGAATCCACGATAGGGTGCGCCAACTACACGAAGACGTAGAAGAGTCGGGTGAGCACTCATATGGGCATGAACGCGTCAATGACAGCAGGTGGCAGGAAAGGAGGCGTACAAGGTCGCCAAAGCTGTAGATGTCCTCGCCAACCAGGGCAGAGATGCCGAGATCGAAGGCCATCTGGAGCCTTTCCTGCTCCGAGAGGGACTCGATCGTGGTGTATGAGAGGTAGAGGAGAGCGTTTCGGTAGAACTCGGCAGAGAGACCGGCGGCCTTGTGATAGATGGCCTGGGCCTTGTAGTAGTTGGCATAGACCGAGGTGTCGATGCCGGCCACGCCGTCAAGGCCAGTCTGGACGGACTCGAGCAGCTCCTTGGTCTCCTCTCGGTTCTTGGGGTCCTGCAGCTTGAGCTGGGCGAGCACCGAACGCACCAGCAGGTAGGCATCAGGGCTGCCCTCGGCTCCCGACACCTTCGTCGCCACGCCCTCCAAGAACTTGATGGCCTCCACAGGGTCTACGCGTGGCAGCAATCGGTAAGAGTAGTCTTGAAGATTAGTGCAGGCTGAGCCGAGCAGTACCTCGGTAGGCCTTGGAGATGGCGAGAATGATGTGAACGAAGCTGAGCTGATTGATCTTGGATTCGAAGTGCTTGATGAAATCGGTGTAGAGGGGGATCAGCTGCGGCGAATCCTTGAGGTGAGGGTGGTTCACCAGCTCCAGCAACTGGGTGGTGAGGTTGTGCCAGAGCCTGCACAAAATCGAGCAGGATTTATTGGGCTCAGTCAATCAACGCATTACATTTGCAATGCGCAAAACACTGCAGGCGATCACAGTGATCAGAGTGTGGTTTTGGCGTTTGCGTACCTCCTCTCGAAGAGATCGAGCAGCTCCTGATACTTGACAGCCAATTCAGGGCTCTGGCCCGTCAGCGCGGCCACAGAGTCCTCCAAATACTTCCTGGCAGCTTCCATCTCTCTCTCTCTATGTGTGTTTGTCTATCTTATTATCTTCTTAGATCAGAGTTCGTTTGCTCCCCCTGCTCGATCTTCTCACACCCACAGCGAAGGTGTAGCTGGCGTGGTGCTCGGTTTTGGCGGTCTGGCCCAGTCGGTGTCGACAAGTACGGTCTTGGGGTGCAAAGCCACGCAGAAGATCAAGAAAAGTGGAACGCTGGTGGCTCAACCGACGACAGAACGATTTCTATCAATCGAACAAAAGACTGGATGGATAGCTGAACCTTGCAGTTCGCCCAACAAACATCACCGATCTTTCATACATCTGTAACAATCTTCATCCACAACGTCATCGCACATCTGCAAGATGAGAACAATCTTTTGCAGCAACTCTCCATCTCCTTCCCTGACTCTTCACTTCCTTCTGCCCTTTCTCCTCTTTCACATTCTATCTTTCTCGCCTCTACTCGCCACATCCACGCCCGCATCGCCGACAACAGAACGAAGCGAGCAGGGCATCTCGTTCCTTGTTATTGGCGACTGGGGCAGCGGGGACAATCCCACCTATGCTCCCACCCAAGCTGCTGTAGCCCAGGCCATGGCCCAAGTCGGCCTCCAGTACGCTTGCCACCCTCACCAACTGGGCATTCTCATATTTGTCATTTCTATTTTCTGATTTTGAGTAGAAAGCGGAATGCAACAATGATGCTAATCTTGTGCCTCCCCAACAGGGAGAAGATCCAGTTCGTGGTGTCGGTGGGCGACAACTTCTACGAAGACGGAGTGCAGTCCACAACTGACCCCAAGTGGACCACTTCCTTTGGTATGCCACCACTCTCCCATCCACTACTTCACCTACCGCGCTTCTGGTTGTGGCCAGGCAGCGCTCCCTCTTGACCAACTCTTGCTGCAGTAAATATGTACACTGGAGACGCGCTGCAGAAGCGATGGTACCAGATGCTCGGCAACCACGACTACAAGGGCAACGTAAGCCTCTTCATCTTTGTCCTTTGTGTATGCCAACACTGACGGTGGCGCATGTCTTCTTGTGTGTTGTGCCGTTGTGTGCCGTGTGTCGTGCTGCAGGTGGACGCACAACTTAAGTACAAGGCCGATCCACGATGGCACATGCCCGGGAGAAACTACACTTTCTCCCTGCCCGTGACCGGCGACATTAGAGCCACCTTCAGTGCGTGTCCACGTCCTTGCCCGCGCCGCAGTCACATCGCATTCGTTGCTCACCCCTTCTTCCACTCACAGTCGTGATCGACACGACTCCCTTCGTGAACGAGTACTACAACTACCCGCAAAACGAGGAAATGCGCAACCAACTCCGAGACCAGCACTGGGAGGTGCGCTGGCGACTGCGCTATTCAACTGCGTGCAACTACCTGTTTTTGCCTTGCTGACACGTGTGGCTCGGTATAATGCAGTGGCAACTGGAGTGGGTCAAGGCTGAGTTTAAGAAGGTGCCCAAGAAGGACTGGCTGATCGTCTTTGGGCATCACCCAGTCTTCTCCGGCCACAAGGTCGACGGCCAAAACGAATTCCTCGGTGGGCACAGAGAGCTGCAGACCACCATCCAACCGCTTCTGGAGCAGCACGAAGCTTCAGCCTATATTTCAGGGTACGTTGACCGTCGACTCTGAGAGTAGCCCCACTTCGCTCTCATGTGCGTGCCTCCTCAATCACGTGACGACTGGCTCACAATGCCTCTTTGTGGTGATGTTCGCATTAGCCACGTACACGACCTTGAGCACGTTATGTTCAACAACGTACAGTACTTCATATCCGGCGCCGGCTCTCGCGTCAAGCTCTTGCCGCGCTCCCAGGAAAGGTACAACAAGCACTTACTGCGCCCCGCTGTGCTGTTGGCGCTCTCTCGTGTGACTCACCCGACATCTCGTCATGTGTCGTTTCGTCCAGTGCCCTGCTGGAGTCGTACTTCCATCACGACGGCGCCGGCTTCATGTCGCTCTTCCTTGGCAAGGACAACATGAACGCCACCTTCTACGACGAAACCGGCGCCCAGCTCTACTCCGCCCACAGCAAGCGAAAGTACGTACAACCCACACCAAATTCACCACCTCCACTTACCATCAACGAAGGATTATCAGTCCAACTCACCTTCTTCTCTTCCAATCCAGGGAGCGTGCGCTGCCTGTGCTCGACTTCCGTCTGCTGATGCAGTGGAACGGCAGCCTGCTGCTGCTGCTCTTCGTGCTGGGCACGGTCAACGTGATTGCGCTGGGCGTGTTGCTGGTGGTCTACCTCCGCAGGCGCCAGCGGCGCCGAATCCAGATGATCCCCATGCAACCGCTGGGCGGCGCCCACTACGAGATCGGCGACGACGGCGACGACCCCGAGGCGCACCGGATCGGAATCGAAGAAGAGGCCTCGACCAACGGTGCTTACGATCATCATCACGGCGACAGTGAAGAAGAGGAAGACAATAAGAAGGCCGACGGCACCGAGAAGGAGAAGGAGGCCGCCGCCGAGCAACCCACACAAGCCTCTGGTGTGTGATAAGACAAATACTTTTTGCATTTTCCTGATTTTCGCTTTCCTTTTTCGTTTGTTTTCATTCTTTCTTTTATCTAATGTTCATAATTCGGTTCCGCTAAAGGCCAGGTGCTTCCCACAATGCGTGGCGACGGATTGGTGTTGAAGTAGTCGGGAGGAGCACCAGGTTCAGTACAAGAATCAACCCTTAGTAGCAAGACGCGAACAGGTTCACAGTCTACATCTCTTAAAGAGGTGGCCTGCTCGTTCCTCTATTCCGAGGAGCTGAGCGGTTCCCAACAATTCAAAAACAAAGCCGTTACCTCAAAAACAGCTGGCGGTGAGGGAGGACCAGTAGGTACCACCAGGTTGGCCATTCCGTTCCAGCCTAGGAGGAAGCCATGATGTATGAAAAAGCGTTTTTACTCAAGCAGACTGTCAGTTGTGTTGATTTGCGCCCAAAGCCAAGAATTCCTGTTCTCAACAAACTGTGTCCACCCACAGCCTTGGCAGATAGCTGAAAGAGACCTAGGAAGAAGAAGAACAAGAAAATAGGCCCCAAAAGACATAAACCTCTGGCCAGATGAAATATGAGTAAGAAAATGACTGTAAAAAAAGGGATGTTATGTTGCTGTGTTGTCTCTTTCTTGCTGCCTCTTTGTGTTGTGGTGCCAATCAACTGGTATTGGCACTGGTTGTATTGCATTGTGGGTGAGCTGTGGGGGCAAGTGGTGTTTCCTGTGTTGCAAGGTTGACTGCTTGGTATGCAGCAATTTTGAATGGACTTGGAAAAAACTGATTTTTGTCAGATGACGATTTCACCAACTCCAGCAACACCTGCTCACCTTTACATGTGCCCATTCCTGAAAAAAAAAAAAATGAACCCCACCCCTTTCCAACACACAAAACTGACACCCAAAAAACAGCCCACCATACTTCAGTCCTCTTGTTAATAAAAAAAAAATTGAGCCTTTCCCACCTTGCACTGCTGGCAACTTTACTTTCACAAAACCTGTTTTGAAAGAAAACAACAACAATGAATCCATTTCTGCTGCTGTAAGTTTTTTTGCAGGCTTAATTTCAGTTTTAGTCAGTTAAAAAGTAAAAATGGGGAGCCATCCAAGATGACAAACCAACAAGGCTGACAACTTGCAATGCTCATGATCTTTGATCAAGGAGGTCAAGAGGTGGATGAAGGCAGGAAAGTGTGGGAGCATGGGTCAGGACTGATGGTGTTGGTGGAGAGGAAGGATATGGACTGGCAAGCACACCACAGCACAATCAATTTAGTTCTAAATCAAGAGCATTCCCAACAACAGAAAGCAACTTTTGAGGACCCACAAAAGCAGCTGGCGAACTGTGAGCTCTGCAAGAACTTCCTGCTGTGGCACAGAACTGGCCCATTGCAGCACTTCCATTCAATGAGGTGAGGGTGGAACATACCCATCTTGGAAATTTAATCATCTGGTCCCAGCAAGGCCAACAACCACTTCAGGAGCTGTCAAGACATTGTTGTGGACACGATGACAACTTCCCTCACACCACACTCAAGCAGCAGCAAAAAAAATCATCAATTTTATTTCATGACAGCATCAGTTGTGTTGGTGGGCCAAAAAGCTGGTGGTTGCGTCATGGGTTTGCAGAGTATCCAGTCACTAGTATCGAAGTAACCCATTGACAAGGTGCACCAAGCTCACACAACAGTGAACTGTACGCCCCGTTGAGGACCGCCCCATCCTCCCCGCCTCTATTGTGGGCTGTGCTCGTTTGCCTTCGTTCTTTTTTCGTTTTTCATTCTTTCTTTTTCTCTGGTTGGTTGGTTCAGCCAAACGGGACAGAGCGTCCCACAATGGCTGGAAGAAGGTAAAGAGTTGATGTAGCGATGTGCGCGACCGTGCAAAGGCATCACCAACCGTAGCATATTTGTCTTCGGTTCATAGTCTACATCTCTTAAAGAGGTGGCCTGCTCGTTCCTCTATTCCGAGGAGCTGAGCGGTTCCCCACAATTCAACAACAAACATAGGCGTGTGTTTCCCCACTGACTGTCGCAGAGCGGTTCCCAGTGTTCGTGGTGAACCACACAACGCCCATGCATCAAAAGTAACCCATCTAGCTCACTCACACCGCAACGGATTGGTTGTACTGGTCGGGGCATAAGCCTGCAGGGCTCTCTTCTTCTTGCTCACATGACCATGATGTGTTGGTATTTACACACTGGTGTCATCCCCCAGCGAGGCGAGCACCTCCTTCAGCTGCTCGACTAGCTCCTGGTCCAGGTGACTGTCGCCGTTCTTCTCCTCATTTGGATGAGTCTGCTGGAGAGCCGCCAGGTTGGCCTCGAGCCACTGGTGGACGACGGCCAGCGATCGCTGCTTGGCCTTGGCCGGCACCTGGGTCATGACTGCCTTACCTCTCTGGGCGCCTGACACCAGCTTCTGGTAGAACTGCTCCAGACTGGCCTTATTGGTGATGATAAACGAGTCGAGCTGCTCCATGTAGGCCTTACGACGTGCAGCATAGATTAGATAGGGCTCATGCGCTAGCGGTGATAATCCCATGAGGAGCGGCAGCAGACCTCTTTGGCGCCTGGCAGCGTGTCGTTGGCTAAGTTCTGGAGCACCTTTGACACGAGGATGAATTGTCGCTGCGCCACCTGCATGCAGACTCTCCCAGTCACAACCATGGCACACACCGCACACACACACACACACACACACACAC
>CDFC01060411.1:3151-16971 GCA_000826385.1 Acanthamoeba rhysodes | reverse complement strand
CCGCACACACACACACACACACACACACACACCACACACTCAAGAAGAAGGCGCGCACAGGGTGGGGTGGGCTGTCGAGAAGGCCAAAGACTTGAGGCGCCATGAGGGCCGGGCACACCATGCGCAGGAACAGGAATCCGCCCAGCGCGCGGAACTGCTCTTGCGCGCTGAAGCGTTCGCCAACCTCGGCGTCGATGTGCATGAGGATGTGCTTGATCTGCGTGGGCATGAGCCGCTCGCTGTTGATGATGCACTTGAACAGCTTCTGCGCCGCCAGCCACAGCTCGAGCGTGTTGATGGCCGAGTCGGAGGCGTCGCCCATCTTGTGCGGGTCGATCTCCATCGATGATGCAACGCTGAACACGTCAAGGTTCGTGCCGCTGTCGCTGTCGTCTTCATCGTCGAGCTTGTCCACCTTGTACCTCATTCGCTTGCTCAGAGCCCCAGCGCCTATGGGCCACACCCGGAAATCGAACTTTAGTCACCTCACACGCACACGCACACGCACACTCACACGCACACGCACACGCAGGTCTGTACGTACTGGCCTCTTCGCCAAACGATTCTTTGGCGTTGTCGTTGAGCGAGTTGACCGAGGTGACGAGCGTGAAGAAGAGGTAGGGCAGCGCGACGAGGCGCACGTAGCACGCGAACAGCTTGGCCGCGAGGCTGTTGGCCCGGAAGAGCGTGCCCTCGTCCGACGCCGCCACCTCCTCCGTGATGCGGACCTCCAGCAGCTCGAAGCCCAGGTGGTGCGCCTCGAACACGACCATCAACGCCTTGCACAGCTTCTCGGCGTCATTGACCGACGTGGCCGCCAGCACGGCGTGTGCCAGCCTGCCGTTCTCCTCCAGCAGCAGCTGTTCGAGCCTCGCCAAATGCTGAGAATGCCAAGCCCCAAACACGCAGAGTGAGGTGTTGTTCGGAGCAATGCATCGGTGTCGGCGTCATGTCATAGAAGCTCACCTCGGCTTTCTTCTTGGGGAAGGAGACGCCATTGAGGTCGCCGTAGGCCAGTGCGATGTAGTCCGGCTGCCTCAGCTTCCGCTGACTGTGGCCCTTGCGCTTGGCAACCACCAGCGCCAGCACCACCAGAACAACGAGGAGCAGGCAGAACAACCCGGCCGCGCCTCCCACAGCTCCTCCCACAATCGCTGCAATGTCGGTCGAGCTTGATCACACGACACGACACGACACGACACGACCAACGACACGACCAACGACACGACACGACCAACGACACGACACGACCAACGACACGACACGACACGACACGACACGACACGACACGACACGACACGACACGATCGTTGAGTTGTCAGGTCTGGAGGGCGAGTGGCAGGACTAAGTGCACCTTCCGCCGGAAATGGTGACGGGAGAGGCCGAGGGAGTCGCGGCCACGAGGTTGACGGTGTAGCGGGCCGACCAGGCCACGCCGCCGGTGCTGCTTACCAGACAGCTGATGGTCTGGTTGTTGATGCCCGCGTGCGACCCGTTGACCTGGTACGACGACGAATTGGCCCCTTCGATTGGGTACCAGGCCTATTGGGTCGGGTCAAAATCAGTCGCGTCAAACAGATGAGTCAATGATGGTCAACCGCGAACCTCAACGACCTCCCAAGCAGCACGGCTGTTGAGCCAATGCAGTTGCGGCGGCTCGTAGTCTTCTTCGATTCCGCCCGGGAACTCGCCCTCGTCGGCAGTGTAGCCGCGCTCGAGCATGGTCGTGTTCTCGCCGGGGTTGGTGGTGTTCTCGATGGTGCGGTTCACATAGGTCAGGTAGTGCCACTGGTAGGTTGGCGGTGGCACGCCGTTACCCTCCACGTCCAGCGAGACCAGCGACCCGCGCGGCACATTGAGGGCGCCGCCCTGCGGCTGGGTGATGATGTAGGGCTCGCTGGCCGTCACCAGCACCTGAAGCTGAGCGCCGCTCGACAGCTCGCCGTCCGACGCGCATAGTTGCAGCTGTGAGTGCATGCGTGCGTCGTGATGAGTCGTGTGCAACGAAAGATAAGGAAAGAACGAAAAGCGACAATCAAAGCGCACCACAAAGGAGCCTACGTCGAGTAGGGAGAGCACGGGTGTGGCGGAAGTGCTGTTGGAGATGGTGGCCATACCGCACTGGCTGCTCAGGATGCTCCACGAGTAGTTCAGACGGGTCCCAAAGGCGCCCGAATACGCCAGGCGGGTGTCGGTCGCAGAGCCGATGAACGACACCGAGGTCAGGGCGTCCGCCTGCAGCGTCTCGTTGGCGATAAACTCGCTTTCTGTGTGATTCGCGTTATTGAAATGTAAATAATCATTATCAGACAAAATCATCATCATTTAAAATGCAGACGAACGAGGAAAACGAAAAAAAAGCGCGTACCAATGGTCACGGACAGGGGAATGTCGTTGACCCGTTGGCCACTGTAGAGCAGAGAGAGCTGCTCGCTGGTCAGTGCGTGATCGTAGAATTTGACTTCGTCCATCATGCCTCGCAGAGAATTTTCGGTGTAGCCCAGATAGACCCGACCCGCCACCGGCGAGACCTGCTGGCCGTCCGCTGCGGCATCCATCGCAGAGTGGTGGTTGTTGTCAGTTCAGTCGTTGCTGGAGCCCAGCAAGATGAGGCGGCGTGTCAGTGTGGTTCCAGGGATGGTACCAGGGCTGCAGGCGCTGAGGGAGCCGTTGTAAGCGACGCACACGTGGCTGGTGTTGTAGATGCAGGCAACGTGCGTCCACCCGGTCTTGGTTTTGGTGAATGTGTTGGGGGGCGAGCGTGCCTCGGTCACGACCGACGCGCCGAACCGCAGCCTGCACTGGAGCTGTGAAGCGCCCCTACGTAAGCCACGGCGGCGCTCTCGATAGTTGCACTCCAACGACACGACACACACGACACACACGACGCACACGACACACACGACGCACACGACACACACGACACACACGACACACACGACACGACGCAGGACCACGACGACGTACTGCAAAGTTGGTGGATGCCGGAGAGCCGGCGTAAAGACGGAAGCTGATGAGGCCCTCCTTGAGGACGATCGTTCTCGCGGTGAACTCTGAACTGGTGCGATTGGGCCAAATCCAGGCAGCAAAGGAGAACGCCGACGACTTGGCCGAGGGGAAGAGGTTGAGCCCGTCCAACACTTGGCAGAGATGATCATCGTTTGGTGAGACACCAAAGACGAGCAACAACAAGACGGGGGAAGGGGGGGAGGCGGTATACCCGCGTAGTCGTTGTGGTTGTTCAACTTCAGGCCGTCTTCAAACTTGCCCAGGCTCAACGTCCGCTTGGCCAGCCCGCCCAAGCTCGCCGCTGTGGGTGTGCGTGTGCCGCGGAAGGAGTTTAGTGTGTGGAACGCAGTTCAGTTGGTGGCCCGACGATCACAACAAGGAAGGAAGATGCGTACTGGGCACGGTTGTGAAGCAGCTGCCCGGGATGCCGGCATTGCTTACTTTGATGATGAATGAAGAAGAAGAAGAAGAAGGGATTAAAGCAGTGTGAGGTGTGGAAAGAGAGAAAAAAAGCTGGCAGCGAGGGAACGCACAGTCGAAGGGGTAGTAGGCCACGAGGTTGGCAGAGACGGCGGACAGGGAAAGGAGGAGGAGGAGGAGTGTAGGAATCGCGCCTCTGCCGCTACTCATCACTTGTGCTGGCTGCAACGTTGGCTCTTTCTGTCTCTTCTTCCATTCGTTGGCCCTAAGGTCGCCTGGTACGGCGGCGATCGTACGGAGCTCCTTAAGTGCAGCAACCAATCACCTGCGTGTGGAAATGTTGTCGCCCAACTCTGCGTCTTTCCACCAACCAATGAAAAAGATGCTGTTTATTGGCTGGAGCATCCTGCCCAGGCCACTAGTGACTACTCTTCAGAAAGTTCGCCTAACCAAGGGACGCACCAGGGCGAGGAGGCTTAGAAGGCGGGGCCGGTTGCGGACGCCGGCGGCAGAGAAGAGCGGGGCGTGAAGGCCTTCTGGGTGAACTTGACCTTGCTCAGCGCCGGCGGCGGGGAGCCCGAGGGGTTCTTGGGCGGCGCGGTGTCGGTCTTCGGGTCGGTGCGGCGACCACTCGCGGCAGAAGCCGAGCTGCTGCGGGGCGGCGGGGCGGGTGAAGGAGAAGAGTTTCCATCGTCGACGGCGGCGAGCTTCTCCTTGCCCTTACCACGACTGTCGTTGACCGCAGGCGAAGAGTCGGGCGCCCCCTCTTCGCCGCTGTCTTCCTCGAAGTCGTCCTCGTCGAACTCGAGCACTTCTTCCTTGGGGTCGGCAGGCTTGGTGTCGGGCGCAGGCTCGGCCTCGACGCAAGCGTCAAAGTCGTCAAAGTCGTCGAACTCGTCAGCGTCGTCGCACTCCTCGTCGGGCATGTCGAGCGCCTCAAAGTCGACCTGGTAGCGGAGGATGGCACCGAGCCCGCCGAAGCTCTGCACGAACTGATTGCCCAGCTCCGAGTTGCCAGAGATGAACGACAGCTGCGCGCCAAACTCGCGGTAGTGCTCGGCGAGCCAGTCGACCAGCGGGGCCTGCTCGACGATGGACCACTGCTGTGGGTCCTGCATGGTCACACGGTGGCTGTCGATGACTTCGCGCACGCTGGGCTCGGTGACGGCCGATCGACCAGCCTTCTTGGGGCTGTAGTGGATGACCTCGGTCTGTCCGGTGAGCGCGTGCTGGGCGGTGTAGCGCACGACTGACAGATGCTCCCAGCATACAATCGTGTCTACAACGCCCTCGCGCAGGCCGGCCATCGTCTCGCGCAGACCGCATGCGGCCTTGCCCGAGTCGACGCTCACGACGAGCTCGTTGAAGTAGCGCTCGAGCAGGCGTTGCTCCTTGAGCAGGCGCACCTCGCCGAGCACGTCGGTGGCGAGCGCGATCGCCTGGTGAAGGCCCTTCTCCATGCCGTAGGAGACATCGACCGTCTTGAGGATCTTCACCAGGAGGCGTCTGTCAAGGATCTTGGGGCTGACCAGCTCGCACTTGAGATCGGCCGAGCCGGCCACCACCAGACCCTTGACGTTGGGCTGGTCGTCCCTACCGACGAAGCAATGGACCGCCATTTCGGCCACCTTCGTCTGTGTTGCGTAGAATCAAAAGCAGCGAAAGAAGAAGACGAGGTCAGTACAAAGATCATGAAGAAGCAAAGAGGAGAAGTGGGAGGGCGTACCAGGTAGGTATGCCTCGCGTTAAAAACGCAACCTGGAGAAACGTGCGGCGGACTGACCGCCTCGCCGGTGCTTCTTGGGGAGGGCCACCGTGTAGCGCTGGAGCACGTTGACGTGGTTGCCCTGGACCGTGGCGAAGAGGGTGCCGTGGCCGTCGAGGACGATGAAGCCGTACTTGTCGTGCTCGTTGAGCTGGGCCTTGAGCTGCTCCACGTGGAACTCGCCATCGCAGAGGTAGGAGAACTGCTTGAGGGGCTGGATGGGCTCCCACACGGTGAGCTCCTTCTTCTCCTTGCGATCACGCATGACCGTGCCGCAGAAGATCGCCAGCCCGTTGGGCGGGGGGCGCGAGATGAGCTTCACGCGATGCTGAATCGATTTCAGGGCCTCGATGACCGAGTTGCGCATGACGCGGCTCTTGATGCTGGAGGCGGCGCCCTGCTCCCTCGTGAGCAGCTTGCTGATGTTGCACATCTGGTAGTTGGGGGGGACGATGATGGTGATGCACGAGGTGCCGTTGCCCTTGGCGCTCTCCAGCTGCTCCACGATCTTCTTCTGGCGCCACGCCTCGACGCTGTCCATGTCGAAATTGACGGTACTCATCTTGGTAGGTTGGGGTGACTTGGGGGAGACTAGTCTCTGGGGTAAATGCCTTCTTCTCGAGTTTGCTAAGGTGATGAACATGAGATCTCTCCATTTCGTTTTGTAGAGCCCAGTGAATGCGCATTCACAGAAAAGTGAGCAGGGAAGATTTTCAGAATGCCTTGCATGCTTTGCATTCCGAAGTTTATTCTTCACTTTCACGGCCACACGATTGGCTGAGCCCCCCCGTAACAAACTCGACCTCTTGGCGCCACGCGGGGCTCCATTTCGGCCTTTGAGGCCAGCACCACGAAGACATGAACGGTGCGGCCACGACCCGCCGCAAACGCAAAGAGGACTGGCCGAGGAGCCCTCCCACTGCTGGTGGCTCGCACCAGGCTGGGGAGAAGAGGGCGAGGAAGAGAAGGCGCGCCAGGCCCGACCAACCACACGAACCGCAGGCGCGTTGTCTGGCGAGCAACAAGTACCTGACCTTGAGCGTCACTTCGGCCCACCTGCTCCAAGAGGAGTACCGCCAGGGCGCCGCCCTCGCGGTTCACGAGCTCCACTACCTAAAAGGCAACAACAAGGAGAAGAAGAAGGACGACGAGGAGGAGCTTCAACAGGTGGAGCACTGCTCCGACGGTCCTGCGGCCACCTACAAGCTGGGCGCCCAGTTAGAGCTGTTGGGCTCCGATGGCGTACGTTGCCAATAGGCCGAGCCCCATTTTGGTGTGTGGCACGTGGCATGACCCATTGACATCTTCTCTTGTAACCGTCACAGTGCGCGCTGACGTGTGGCGAGTGCTGGGCCAAGCACGGAGCCAGCCTTGTGAAGATCAACCACCGTGGCGGCCCTTTGATTGCGACCCCGTTGAACTTCATCATCAAGATCAAGGTACCTGACAGTACCTGAGGAAACAGCCATCTTGCCATCTTCTTTGAGACTAACAGGACGGGCGCTCTGTCTGTAGGTCATGTGCTGCTCCTTCCACTACGGGGACCAGCCGCTGCAGGTGCGCCTGTGGATCGAAAGCGGCCACCATCTCCTTGAAGGCACCATCGCGTGTGCGTTCGCCCTTGTTGTCCTCTGCGCCGCTCCACAGGCGGCCCATCCTAACGCGCAACGTTGCTGTATGGCAGTGGGTGTCATCATCGCCAGCCGCGAGGCCAAGAGGGCCTTCCCCCACGCTACGGGACCCCTGCCCCACTCAGTCCATCTGCGCCCGACCATCAACCTCGACGAACTGGATTCGGCGTTCCTCATGATGAACGACCGCGACCATGACCACGACCAGTCGGACGAGACCGACGATGCCCCTCCTCTGCCTCAGCTGTCCGACGCCGCCAGCCACCCCTCCCCGAGTTGCTCCCTCTCCCCCAGCGAGATCGAGCGCCTCGAGGAAGTACTCTTTGGCCACGGCGTCGAGTCGGCTCAGGCAAGGGAGGAGATCAACTGTCTCCCCTGCTCAAAAAAGTGATCTAAAATGAAATGAACTCTTTTACCTTGCCTCGGGCTCACCAGAAGGAGGGCGACCGAAGCAGGGAGTTCTCGAAGCTGTTAAGCTCCCACTTGTAGTCGAAGTAGGACACGTGGAGCCGATCGGCGTTGGTCGCGATGAAGAGCTTGGTCGCCGGGCTGGTCTCCATGTAGGCCAGGATGTAGTTGATCACGCTGCCGTGCTGCCGCGCGATCGCGTCCCGATTCCACTCGAAGATGGGCGACAGCTTCAGCGAAAGACTGTTCCTGTCCAGCGACAGCCCCTTGCCTAACCCCCAGCACCACCCCAGACGATCAGTGGTCGGCGCAGGGATCAACGTGGGCCACACTGATGATCAATGCGCGTGAGGACTGCGTACCGGTATCGTTGAGGTACAGAGCAGCAGAGAGGTTCATCTGCGTGTCGAGCGTCTGCGGGAGGTAGGCGGTGTTGAGGAGCGAGGGACACGACACGCACGCGCTCACCATGCACGACCACGCCCGCGAGTCGTTGAGACTCCCAACCACCGCCTGAATCTGGCGCAGGGTGTAGTCCCGGTTGCCGATCTTTCCCACCGCCACGTCCCAGTTTTTCTTAACCGACACACGACACACACGACACAGTCAGACCACGTGCAACGGCCATTATGGAGTGGTGGCACAGTACCTGGCCAAGCCCGCCGAGCGCGCGGATGCTCCGCGCGGGCCAGCAGAACTTGCCGAACACCACGCGGCACGGGTTGTTCACCACCTGACGCACTGCGAACGCATTGTACGCATTCTGCGCATCATCACGCGCACGTCTCCGGTGGTGAGAAACAGCAGACATTATAGTTTGGAGAGTGCAATGTACGAGCCAGAAGGCCAGCGTCTCCTCTCGCGAGCCGGACAGCGTGGCGGGATCAAAGGCGGCCAGCTTGTCGAGGTAGTTGGCAAAGTCCGGCTCGGCTCGCCGACGCAAGGTCTCGTAGTCCACCACCGTCTCCTGTATGCCGTCGATCTTGGCTGCGCGCCGTAAATTGGTGGATTAATAAATTAATAAATTAAAATATTTCAGTCCTTTGCCTCTTAATGGAGTATGGGGGGGGCGAAAGAGCGAAGTGAAAGCGACAAAGAACGAAGAGATGGGCTGGGCCGCAAGGTTACCTGTGGAGGCGTAGGATTGAAGGACGCGTGTCCATAAAGTGTGATCGAACCCAGCCAGCGCTACCGGCGAGGGCGTCACCTCGCTCGCCGCCAGCGGGACGAGAAGAAGAAGAAGACAGAGCAAGAGCGCAACGTGGACCGCGCGTCGTGTCCGTCGCTCCATGTTTGTTTTGCGCTTTTTTTTGTTCCTTTCCTTTCAACTCCTGAAATCTCACCTTCTTTTTCTTTTTCCTTTTTTCCTTTTTCTTTTTTTCTCTAATGAGTGGAATGTTTTCTTTTTCTACTTTGGGATTGATTCTTTAAAGGAAAACACAAACCTGGTTAAACTTCATTGTTGTTTGGTATGAAACATCTGGCCAGATGAAATGTGAGTTGCAGTCATTGTCTGGAGGGTGAATGTGTTATGATAAAACTGAAAATATCATATCAATTATGGAATTGGATAAGTAAATAAAATATCTTGTCAATATTAACAGTAAGCCCCAGTTAATCAAAACAGTTTTTCTGTAGGTGTTTGGCCAGACATGGTGTGGTGGCTAGTTGCAGACAAGGGCTGAAGACAAAAAGCTAGAAGAAAGGCGCCAGGCAGAGCTGTGGGTGGCTCAATTGGTAGATTCTCCCTGGGTTCTGGGCAGCAAGTGGCCAGTTGCACACAACACTTTAAAATTTTCTGTTGGTTTGGGTTGCATAATGGCAGATGAATGACAGTCTTTTTGCCAGTTGAGACCAGCACACCCACCAGCTCCAGCACCAATAATAACTCCCACCATCCATCCTCTACCTGTCACCTCTGGCCAGATGAAATGTGAGTAAGAAAATGACTGTGAAAAATTAGTCTAAACTAATTTGATTATATTGGTGTATTGTCTCACAATAAGGATGCCTCTTCTTGAAAATATAAACTGATGCAAGTTTTTATTTAAATTATGATTTGTACAATTACCTTTCATTTTTAGTCAGTCAAAATCACACTCCCCACAATGACACACATTTCAGTCATTTTCATACTCACATTTCATCTGGCCAGAGGTTCTATCATGTGATAGATTTGAAACAGTATCCTTGGTGATGCATTCTTTCATTTCCTCACAAGGTGTATCCCTTAACAGCAGGCGCCAATGCCCAAGGATGCCAAACAGAAGGGTAGAAACAAAGCAAACATAATTGACTGTCCTCAGAGACTCCAAGGGGGCAAGGCCTGGTTCCAAAAACCACCACTTTTTTTTGTGCGTCTACCCAATATGTCTACATGCTGCAAGTTTCCCAGCTTGGGTGGTTGGACACCACTGTGGACACAGACAAGTACCACCAACTTTTTTCCTGTTGACACTCAGCTAGCTGAGCTTGACAGGACATTTCTGTGTGGGACAATCATTTTGCACACAGGCAAAGTTGACCAATTATGACTTTTTTTGCCCCTTTAAGAGTTGGGGGACTGTAAGGGGCTGTCCTATAGAAATGTCCATTTGCTGGCACAAACCTGAAATTTCACCATTTCTGTGGAATGAAAAGCACATGACCCACATTTCATTTAGTTTTGAAAAGCTTACAACCCATGTTTCATAGAATTTTCCTTCTCTGCTGGCAGTTCTTTCCTTTTTGTTTCAGGTAATGTAACTGTGGACCCTTAACCACCCCTGGAGTGACAGTGCCCAAAAGACAATCTTTTCTTGTTCTTGTTCTTCTTCTTATTCTCCACTCAGGGCACACACCACCTCATGCTTGCACAACTGACAGCTACATGTTCCAAAAGCTGCAGGACATACATACCATGTGGGCAGCACTTCCTGCCTGGCTGAGCTGACCAAGGCCTTCGCCACCAACCAAGCAGCCTGTCCACTGCACAAGTACTTTGCCATCATTGAAGCTGCAGAGCTGCCAACTGGTGGCTATTCACTGGCCTGGGCAGGACCAAGGATAGCAGCTTTGGACTATGGCTATCTGCTGCTGCTGTACACCAGTGAGCTGCCACTTGGGCGCATGAATGCTGAGGACCTGCCCTACTGCACTCAGCTGCAGGCACTGTGGCAAGTGTTGGCAGCACATGTGGGCAATGAGGCACACCAACCACCAACTGTGCGCTCCTGCCCTACTATTCAGCCAGCCAGGGGTGGCTTGTGCTGGCCCTGTGCCTGTGGCCCTGCATGAGCCTTGAGCCAGGCAATTGCCTCATGCTCTGGTACAGCTGGACACCAGCCATGGCTGTGGAGAAACAGGCACTGTGCTATTGTGGCATGTGTGGCTGCCTTGGCTTGCTGTATGCTGGCTTGCAGGTGCCTGAGAACACACCCAAGTGGTCCAAGGCTTTGTTGATTGTGAGGCTTTTTCAAGTCAACATTATCCACAGTTATTGTCCCCAAATTGTGGGACAATAAAGATGGCCAGGCTGCATTGCTCAATCTTTGACCTTTAACCAAGTGTTCATGAAAAAGGGTCAGTGCCTCTTTTTCACTAACTATCTGGCAGCATGTACAGATTGTCAGGCTGTATCATGAGCATCTGTACACCCTCCAGAAACTGCTTGGTGTCATCTGCACTCTGGCCAGTGCACCACACAAATTATGAGAAAAGTGTTTGGAAAATGGGAAGAAAATTCCAGAAAAGCAAAGAAAAATGCACAAAACAGTAAATTGCCAAAAGCTGTACATAAAAAGGGATTCTGCCTTTGTCATTTCTTCTTCAATAGCATCCTCCACTTCTGTACATTTTGTGAAAATGATGCCCAAGCTTTGCTTGATCTGTACACCAACCTCACAGAAAACAGCAAATTGGTGGCCTTTTCTGTACAGATACATGATTTTTGTGCCAAGCAAAAAGAGTCAAACGAAATCAAGCAAAGATTGAAGTGCAACCATTCCTTTGGTGTCCATTGGACTCTGTTGGATACCTTCCTTTTCTGGGTTTCTGTAAGCTTCACACAAAAACCATATGGGCAAGCGGAGGGACACACCGTTGGGCAGCTGCAAATGGAATTTGAAAGAGCAGCCAACCGGAGAGCTGCAACCGATCTCAATTAAAACGAACGACCAGCGGGACTGTGTCCCTGTTCGGTGATCTTCTTCCTTTCTTTCTCGTCCACAAGCATGTCGCCCGCCTCGTTCGTCGCCACTGTGCTCTTGCTCGCTCTGGCCTCCGCGCCCTCGTCTCACTCCGAGCCCCTCTCAATCGTGAGCTTCGACTGCGGCACCGGCGTCAACTACACCATCGCCGACGAATCGATCACCTCGCCGTGGGGCGCAAGCAGGGGCTACTGCTGGGGCAACGTCATCACCGGACTCGACCGCATCTACGACGTGACCTACTATCTCGCAGGAGGCGCCACCTCCGACAGCGGCAACATCGCGCCCAAGGCCAACGCCACCATCTTCCTCCTTGAGGACCTTGAGGCCTCCTACCCTGTTCTGGGCGAGGTGATTACCACGTTCGACATCAGCGCCAGCATTCCCACCAAGGCCAGCACCCGCGTGCCCGTCAAGGCCAGCTTCAACGCGCCCGATGGCCTCCCGCTCGACTCGGACGCCCCGTATTTCATCGCCTACTGCGCCGACACCACCAACGGCGGCGACATGACATACTCCTGGGGCACCAAGCGAAACACCAACTCGGGCTTCTTTGTTAGCGTCGGCTACACCAAGGGCTCCTTCAGCTTCTCTGTGGCCACCGAGCTCACCTTCGACTGCACCAAGCCCTCGCCCTCGCCCTCGCCCTCCACGTCGGCCTCGCCCTCCCCCTCGCGAAAGCCGGAGAGCAGCAGCGGCGCGCCTCAGCTCGACGGGGTCTTCCGCACCCTCCTCGGCGCCCTTCTCCTAGGCAGCTCGAGCTGAGCTCTTTGGATTTGATTGATTGCAACACGATGTGGCTCCAAATTGCACAATGGCTCCGGAACCAAAACCGCACATGTGGGGTTTTGGTTCCCAACACACGAAAAGAGTGATGTCGCTCCGGCGAAGGCCTTAATTGCACGTGGACCACCTGGGTCCGGATGCCTCGCCGCACAGTGCCGACGGCTGCGGTACAGTCGAGGCTGAGGGTTTTCTGACGCCAGGCTGTGCGAGCTGGCGCCAACGGCTGCGCCTGGGACGAGCGGGCGTGCCACGCCGACAAGGGCCACCTCGCGCTGCAGCAGGTCACCACGAGGCGGCTCAGTGGCTGGCGCCACAACGTTGGTGCCCAGAGTGAGCTGCACCTTCTCGCTGTGTAGGCGTCATCAAAGTCAATGCAAACTCGTTTTACTGCCCCTCGCGCCACATGACTGGGCGGAGCGGGGAAAGGAAGGGATGTGGGTGGTGGGGAACATGGTTGGGGAGGCTCGCCGGGAGGTGGGTGCTGTGGGCCCGCCCTCCCGGCGGGTGGCTGCTGCGTGGGTTGTGCAGCGCCGTTGTTCTGTTTCGTTTGCGCCCGGCTCTCGTCGGTGATGTGCCGGGCGCGAGGGTGAATGAACCTGCGTGCCATGTGGCGCTGGGTGGTGCGCTCTCTCGGGCTGGCTTCACGCAGAAAGAAAGACCCTCGTTTAGATGATGATCCGTGGTGGTCGCTCGGAGGTGACTGGTCTCCGGTGGCATGAAGCCGATCGCGATCGACCGAATTCGCGGGCTTCGCTTCGACCGCCTCGTGGCGGTCCGCGCGCCAGACTTGTCGCGCGGACCATGTCCTCGCACTCTCGCCCACGGGCCGCGACTGGCTTCGAATCGATGGCGTCTTGTTAGTTGTCGTCGTCGTCGATGTTGTCGTTGAAGCCGTCGTGGTCGTCGTCGAAGTCATCGACGTCGACGTTGCACCATTGCAACGGTGCGCCCGTGGGGTCTCGGAGTGCCTCCGGTACGGCCCAAGCAGAGGGCCCAGTAGTAGCGCCTCTCTAAGCTTGGCCGTTGTCGCCTCTTCTTCTTCCTCTTCGTTGCTCCGCGGGCTCAGATGGTACTGGTGTGCGAGGATGTTCTCCCGCGGCGAATCGGAGCAGTCGACGAGCAGTTCGGTTCTCGTCGTACGTGTGAGAAGAAGTTGGCGTAAGGAGCTTCCGCCCCGCGAGGGATTCATCGATGGTTCTCGCGGGTGTGGCGTGAGCGGAAGGGAATCTCTCTCTCGTCGTTGTGGTGCGAACTGTGGTGGGGGTGACGGAGAGAGCCAGCCTTTGTAGCCCAAGGTCGGGGGCGCGTTCACTCGCAAACGCGCGCGCCCGAGACGACGTGCGGTGGTGGTGGTGCCGGTAGGGGTTCACCCCCCACACTCGGCAGCACGTCGCCGTGGAGATGGGTACAGCCGACGCTGGATCACGGCCTGGATGTATCGAGAGAAGGGTATGTAGAGCCCTCGTTGTCCCTCGCTGCCTCGTCTCTCATGTGCCTCGCCGCCTTGTGAAGCCTAATTATGTATCAGAAATGCGTGGCAATGCAGCGCTCGTGCAGTGTGTGTGTGTGTGTGTGTGTGTGTGTGTGTGTGTGTGTGTGTGTGTGTGTGTGTGT
>CDFC01060370.1:1130-15034 GCA_000826385.1 Acanthamoeba rhysodes | reverse complement strand
GCGACTCATGTTTGTGTGCTGTGAACAGGCTCTCGGTGTGGAAGGAGGTGCCGGAAAAGTACGCCCGGCGATTCCGCGAGATGGACGCGCTCATGCAGATGAAGCAGAACTACCGCAGCTACCGCGAGCGCCTCGCCGAATTGCTGCCATTCCTTCTCACCAGCCCCGCCTCGCCCGCTGCCTCCCCTTCGTCCCCCCTCCATTCCTCGCATTCCCTTTCAACTTCGCTTTCGCTCTCCATCGCCGCCGTCTCCGCCTCGGGCGCGGCCGGCGGCGCCCAGCAGCCGCCCGCCTCGCCATCGTCGTCGGCGTCGAGCAAGAAGGCGGGCAAGGTGGTCCCCTATTTCGCAGTGTTCCTGCGCGACGTCACTTTCGCGATGGTGGGCAACCCGCTCTACCTGCCGCCGGCCCAGAAGCCGCCAAAGGCAAAGCCGACAACGGCCTCGCCCGCCCGCCCGCGCCGCAGACTCAGCGAATCCGACGCCGATAATGCCAAGAATGGCGAAGGAAACGAGAACGAGAACGAGAATGAAAGCGAAGACGAAGAGGTGGAGGAGGAGATGCAACGGGGCAGGGAGACGCCGATCGAGGGCGGAGCCATCAACATGGACCGGGTGCAGCTCATGTACGACCAGGTGCAGACCTTCCAGCTGCTGCGGCACGAGATGCGCGGCTACGAGTTCCTCGAACGCCAGAAGCGCGAGAAGGAAGACAAGGAGTTCCTCCGGCGGCTCATCCGCGAATACCAGGCCGACCTCCGCGCCATCACTAACGCCGGTAGCTCCCTCCCCTCCATGAGTGTGCGGTATGTGCGGTATGCATGTGCGCTGACACAATGACGACGGCATAGATTTGCTGTACGACCTCTCGTTGGCCGCTGAGGGGAACGCTCTCCCGGCCAACGCGCTGTCGACGTCTCCAGGCCCGCGCTCGCCGGTGCGTCAATCGGTCATGGCTCCGGCGGCCCCGCCGCCACCGCCTTCGTCGCGCAACTCGCTGTCGTCTTCGTCCTCTACCACAGCGACGCGCCAGACGCTACCGTCGCTCGCGTCGGCCTTCAGCTCCATTGTGTCGTCGTCGTCGGCCGTGGTCTCGCGCGACTCGTCACGCACACACCGCCTCTCCGTGTCAAACTCCCTGTCGCCGCCGCTCTCGCCCGCGTCGTCGTCGCCCATCGCCTCGGCCGCATTCTCCGCATTCTCGCGCAGCTCGAGCGGCAGCATCCGCCTGCGCAGCGCGTCCGACGACGCCGGGATGGCGGCGCCCGGGTCGTCTGTCGATGTCGACACCGGCGACGACACCGAAGACGACGATGTCGACCTCGACTACGGTGACGTCGAGCCCGAAGCGGCGGCCAAGCAGCGCCAGTCGCCCAAGCCCACCACTACCACCCGACGCAAGAGTCGGCTGCGCCGCAAGGACGTGCAGTCGATGCGGCGCGTCGCCAGCTCGCCCGACAACAACAATGGCGGCGGAGATGAGGCGGCGGCGACTAAGTCGGCGAAGAGGCCGACGGCCAGCAGCCGCAGCGCCTTCGGCCTGCGACGCAGCAGCGAGCCGTCGGCTGCCGAGGCCGAGCTCTCGTCGTCATCGTCGTCCGATACGTCACCTTCGACCACCGCCAATGGCGACCTCTTCACCTCGTCGTCGACCCTCAGCCTCGCCCACCTCCTCCACGCATCGTCTTCATCATCGTCATCAACGTTGTCGACCTCACCCTCTTCATCATCGTCATTGTCGACGAGCAAGGGCAGTCGACGCGAGTTCACGTTCCACAAGGGCAAGGCCAACATCAGCGACGGTGACCTGGTGAGTAAGGTGGCGGTCGAGGTGCGCAGCTTCGTGGGCAACGTGAGCCGGCCGCTGCTCCTCACCTTCCGCGACACCTTCGACGACTTCCTGGGCAAGGCCGGCCTGCGCCACGAAAACTCGCCCGTCGTTTCGTTCGTCTACGAGGCCCCGCGCTCGAGCGCCCCCGGCGCCGAGTCGACCACCACTTCGGCGGCGGCGGCGAAGGGCGAGAAGCTGGTGGTGGAGGACGACGAGGGGTTCGACACCTTCAAGCGCTGGGCGCTCAAGCAAAGCGAGCGGGCCACCATCGACGTCTGGCTCTTCGTCGGGGTCTACTGAGTGAATGCGGCATCACACCGCACCAACACCAACACCAGTATAAGGCCTCACACCCACCACTGTAATTGTATGTCGCAACAGCTATTTATCTCTGGAAGGTCGCCCTATTCCCTTATTTAGGGATCCCTGCCCTTCTGCGCGATTGTTGCTCGAGTGGCAGCTGTTGTTCATCTTTTTCTTTTTCTAGTCTCTACCACCTTACGCGTCTGTCTGTGCCTCTCGCGAGAAGGGCCGAAGGAGAGAACGAGAGAGAGGGTGAATGGAGACTGGTCGTAATTCTACCGAAGCGACACTGCCTGTCGCTCGACTCAAGGCCACCAGGTCCTGCGCGGAGATCAGGGCGCCTAATGGGCGTACTCGTTCCGCGACAGCGAAGGTGCTGAAGGTGGAGGCCGCGGAGGGGTATGTGGAGGAGGACGACGAGGAGGAAGGCCGCCAAGGCGAGCAGCTTGCGCCTGAGAAGGGTGCGCAGCCCGAGGATGTGATGCGGCGGGTCTTGCGTTCGCTGTCGCGGTTGAACCGTCAGGTCGCCGCCAGCAGCTCGCAGCTCGACGGTCTTCACGACAGGATGGAGCGGGAGCGCCAGGCCAGAACGATTTACCCCGACCGGGAGTTCGAAAAGGAGCGCCACCAGCAGGAGTGGGACGCTCTCATGGATGTGGCGAGTCTTCTATGGCATCGAGGGTGATCTGCTCCCTGTCACGCAGCGGGACGCCCTTGCCAAGGCCGTCATGCGTGTCGAAGGGCTCGCGGCCGCCGTTCTGGTGGGCAGCCGCGAGGGCTGGGCCACTGCCCGCTACATCCTCATGGACCAGGAGCCGGCGTTCAAGGAAGCGATTAGCCGCAAGCGCAAGGCAGAGGAGAAGGAGAAGGAGAAGGAGAAGCAGTCCTTTGTCCGGTCAGGCCGACGCCGGACTTCGGCTGGTTCCTGAGGGGCGGCAAGGTCTCGTGTTTTATCTCTTCTCTCTTGAGAGAGTGAAGAAGAACGAAAGAGTGAAGAAAAACGAAAGAGTGAAGAAGAAGAAGAAGAACGAAGGTTACTGCTGGGGCGGGTTGGCGTAGAAGGCCATGGACTGGATGAGTTCTTCCGGGGTGGTGGCGGTAGTCTTCCACGACGGCCGCTGGACGACGGCGTCGTGCCACCGCCTGAGCTTCTCGTCGACAGCCAGGAGGTCATAGTCGCGGTAGTGCGACAGCCCGATGGCAAAGCGGTAGATGAACGGCACGATGGCCAGCTCCACCTGCATTCACCAACCACGCACGCGCGGTGAATAATTCCAGCCAATCTCACACAAGGTGCGGTTAAACTCAATCGATCCCGGCAGGGCGCGTACCAACGAGAACGACTCGCCGAGGAAGTAGGGGCCATCCTTGCTGGCCTCGGCGGCGTAGAGCTCGGCAAAGGCCTTCACCTTCTTGGTGAGCTCCTCCTTGAGCTTGTCGTCCTGAGCCCGGTCCTGTCAGGTAGGTGCGTCCGCGTGAGCACCAAACGTGATGAGGGTGGTGTTGATTGCCAACACAAGCGAACACGACGGTCGAACCTGGTTCTTGATGAGCTGGAAGACGGCAGGACTAACCAGCGATCCAAACTGGTCGATGACGAAGCGCGAGGCGTAGCTGTCACATCGTTCACAAAACAGAAAAGTCAGCCAAGGCCTGCAGGCACTGAATTGAAGATGCCAAGCAGCCGGGCTGTACCGCTGGTAGGGATCGCTGGGCAGCAGGCGAGGGCCGGCCTCCGGGAATGCGTCGTCGAGGTACTCTGAGATGAGCAGCTGACCCAAGAAAACAAACAAGTAAGCTCAACTCATCGTCGATGTTGGTGCTCGCCACCGCCTCACACTCTTCAGTGCATGTCCTTGGTGTGTGTGTGTGTGTGTGTTGTGTACCGATTCGTGAATGGTGCGCTCGCCGTGCACGAGCGTAGGTACCGTTCCGCGAGGGTTCACCTTCCAGTACCTGCGCATGGACGAGTGGGAGTGGGAGTAGGTGACGGGGAAGGTGAAGGTGAGTTGGGGATCCGGGTGGGTTGACGAAGAAGAGGGATGTGCGCACCAATCGGGCTTGTCACCGCGCAGGGGGACGGAGATGGCCTCAAAGTCGAGTCCCTTCTCCACCGCGGTCTGCCAGGCACGCTGGGCGTAGGGGCAGACCACGTTGACGTAGAGGGTGAGCTTCTTGGTGGTGGACGCCATGTGGTCTTTCTTTAGTGGAGGAGGAGCACGGTGCTTGGTCTGGTTGGTGTTGGTGGTGTTGGTGTTGTTGGTGTACAATGTCAGCCACTGCACTCTTTTAGTGGAGCGCCCCTTGGTCACGCCGTGATGAAATTCTCCGTTGTCGGCGATCAAAAAGTCCCGAGGGCAATTCCGCTCCAATCACGCTCCATGCGTCCAATTTATTGTAGTTCTTAATAAGGAAATAAAAGTGACCACTGGCTTCACTTCTGCTTCCTCCTCCCTTGCCCTGCCGCCGGGGTCTGCCTGGCAGCGACGGGCGGATGGCCTGCGCCCGAGGCACGGCCACTTGGCCGAATTCGGCAGCCTTGACCACAACCCCAGCCATGGTGAGGGCCATCGCCACGTAGAGGTGCACAGGCCAGGTGCCGAAGGGCTGGAAGATGGCGACCTTGACCACCAGCTTCACGTTGTCCAGCATCGCGTGGGCCAGCGAGCTGACCTCGAGCTTGTGGGCCCACATCTTGGCGCGCATGTGGATCAGCATGCAGACGGAGGTCCTGATGTTAGTGTTGTTCCATAGCAAGTTCACAGGGGAGTTGTTGGCGGTGGAGATGGTGAAGGACTTGGCTGCGTTGATGTTCATTCCATGCAGCTGGCAGAAACTGCTGAGTGCTTTGAATTGGTCATGGAGCAAGCTTGGGGAGTTGGCCAGGATGACAGTATCATCTGCGTACGCTAGCACGCCAATCTTTTCCTTGCCTATCGTGGGGGCTCCCTCATGTTGTTTTATGTGGGCGAGGATGGGGTTGAGGAAAAGGTTCCACAGCAAGGGGGAGAGGGGGTCTCCTTGCTTTACTCCTTGTTGAAGCCTGAAGTTTTTGGTTGGGCCATGGGCTGTTTTGATGCTGGTGCGTGAGTTCTTGAGTGTAGAGAGGACCAGTTTGGTCCCTTCCATTCTGAGGCCATAGGCTTCTAGTGTGTGTTGGATGGCGTTGTGTGGGACTGAGTTGTATGCTTTCAAAGTCAATGAACGTCACCCACATGGGTTTGCAGTCACGTTTAGCTCTTTTGATGATTTCTTTGATGATGATGATGTTATGGTGTGTGGAGTGGTGTACCTGGAAACCTGCTTGTGCATCGGACATGATGTTTCTATTGTGTACTAGTTTGGTGAGTCTAAGTTAGTGGTCATAATCATTGTGTATGTGTGTGATAATTGTGTCAGGGAAAAGGACCGTCATGACAACTTCACTCAGCATGGAGTGATATAGGGTGGAGCTGTCATTGAGATATGTGTCCATGCTGCCCTCTGCTTTGTCAAGCATGTTGCCTTTCTCCTCATCCTCATTGCCTGATTGATCCAGTGAGACCACTATTGGTGATTCCTTTGCCCCTGATGTTGAGTGTCACATCTCCTTCTCAGAGTTGAAGATTGCTGTTCCTTGTCCTGCAAAGTCTGAAGGAGTGAAGGAGGAATGAGCTTCAAGGCAGTGATGAATTTGAAGATTTAAAAATAATGGTATCATGGATTGGTGGACGTCCTTCTTGGTCAATCCTCTGGGCTGTGGGCACTTGGAGCTGTGATGGCCCTCCTTTCTGCAGGTCCAGCAAGCAGTGGGTGACTTCAGCGGCCCTCAAGGCCCTGCTCTTCCCTTGCCATGGGAACTGGCGGCCTGACTTGTCTCCCAACTTCAGCACTGACTTCCTGTTCAGTCCTTGCTTTGGAGTCA
This sequence comes from Acanthamoeba rhysodes, assembly GCA_000826385.1. Taxonomy (NCBI): domain Eukaryota; phylum Discosea; order Longamoebia; family Acanthamoebidae; genus Acanthamoeba; species Acanthamoeba rhysodes. Next base: position 8,997 of record CDFC01060370.1, on the reverse strand, counting down.
TGAAACTCCTCAATCCCACATCCTTTTCTGAGACAAACTCTCGTTTTGCCTCTTCCTTGGTGGCGGCCTTGATGGCTGCTTCAAGATCAGGGTATACTGCACTGCTCACTCACTTACAAAGCTCAGGAATGAGCCCATTCACAAAATGGCTCACCTGGAACATTGCTGGCACATCCAGCATTGTAGCCCACAGCTTCTCCTCAAATCGCAACTGGTAGATTGTGACTAATTCTGACTTTGCTTGTCAGACCCAAGTCAGCTGGTCATACATGTAGTAGCACTCCACCTTCTTGCAGCTGTATGCCTGGACCAGCCGCTCTTGTAGTGCTGTCCACCTCAGGGAAACTCTTTAAGGCCAGTGTGTACCCAGCAGCATATAGCCTCAGCCTCCCCCTCAAGCTGGTTGGTGGTCCTCTGGACTAACTTGTTGTTGGACCATCCTCCCTGGCTAGCAGCTTCCTCCATCTTGTCAAGGAACATGATGATGTCTTTGTTTGACTTGCCCTTGAACATGGACAGATCATGGATGTTGACCACCCATCTTGTCTCTTGGGACAGTCACAGGAAGCTCTCCAGCCTCCCACTAGGTGGCGCTCACAGTGTCACTCCCACCATCCATTGATTCCACAGCTTCCAACTCAAGGTTGCATTGGTCTTGTTGGATCTTCTTGAAGGTGTCTTTGGGGCTTCATCACCATTGTTGATCAGAGAAAGTCTCTTCTCTGAACCCCCTTCATCAGCACAGACTCCTTGGTCAATGGCCATTACCAACACCAGTAACTGGGCCATCATCTTCTTGAGCTTGGCTAGCTCATCACCACTCTGGTTGGTCTTCTCCAAGACAGTGGAACCAAATTGGGGCAGCACCTCAACAAGAGGTGGGACTGTAGGTGTAGGTACCTGATGGGACATCTTGGTAGATGTCTTGGTTGACCTTGTGGTGAACTTGAACTCAGGGATGAGGTCAAGCTCATCATACTTGATTCAGTGGGGTTCCCTTTCCCACAATAGTGGATTGTCTAATATGAAGACAATCCTGCCATCATCACCAAATGTAGGAGTGTAGGGGCATTAGACCACCTTGGTCTCAATTACATTGGCCTAAGGGAGGTCCTCACCTTTGTTGTGCTAGAAGAAGTCCTTTATTTACCCCTTGGTAATGCACAATATAGGAGAGTTATCTCTGGTGGTAATTGCAGGTAAATCCCATTTCCCTCAGGGTTTTCCTCAGGTGTGATATGCTACACCCTGAGGCGTGGCTAAGTTGGGCTCTGCCACACTATACAGCTTGTAATTGACGTGTTGACATCTGCAGGTTGAAACACCTCTTCCAGAGTGTCAAAGAATCAGGGATCTTCAAGAGCCACAGCTTCCTCATTTGAAATCTCATCTTTGTGCATGCTTGGCATCATTAAGTGGGAACATTTCCAGATTGTCAAGCCAAGGTGATGACATGGATGTCAACCATCTCATTCTCAATGTGCTCTATCAGTCAATCAAATACCTCACTGGCCCACTACAAGCAGTACACCCTACCAGCCTGGGCAACTGCATCTGGTGTGCTGAACTTTCCTCACTTTGCTGCCTACGTGGTATGCCATTACAACCAAACATCATCTATTTGCATACCTGATCTGCTCATCTCACCAATCCAACATGAGTTGGATGGTCTTTCATGGTTTTTTGACATTTCTAATGGCAAGATTTTCTTGTTAATTTGCAGAAGGAAGGCCAAGCTGTCACCCCTGATGCACTCAAGAAGGCCTACCCAATCTTCAACGATCTCATTTACCATCCAGACCTCTCCCTTCTCCTCATCCTTCCCCACCATTCTATGGAGGCCACATTCTAATTTCAAAACCTGATTATCCACAGCTTCATTCAGGCAGAGAATATGGAGCTACCACCTCAGCATCAAGTCAGCCCCTCCAATCTCTATCAGGCATCAGGATTCTTCTGACACATGGACCAGCAGCAAGCTAGAACTGCTTTGTTTCTGGAAGGCTCCAAGTATAGCATTGTTGCCCCTCTCATTTCATCTTTTTTAAACCTTACTTGACTCATGATGCTTCAATCAGGCAAGTACTTGGAGGAGCTCATCAAGAATTGGAAGACAGTCTGTGAACAAACACAGGCCATTGACAAGGCCATCACCAATGCTGAGGGAGCAGATTGCCATCTGACCCATCCTGGGGCGCCAGAATCTCTAAAGGTTCAGGTGGCGCAGCTCAAGTATCTCAACTCTGTGCAAGACATCTACCTCAAAGTGGCAGACTCCTACCACCAACACCCTGCTCTTCAACACATTCCCAAGGCTAAAGTCTCAAGCTGAGTGAGGATTGATGATGAGGAGCAGTGTGCAAGTCTCTGGGCCCTGCATGAGGAACAGGAGCTGTGGATGGCTGGGCAGAGCATCTCCACCTCTTCTGGCCATGGGAACATTGACGTTTTAGAAGATTTGGTACCTTTTCTGCCCTTCTAGGAGTGTGTATTGTCATGTTCTAAATTTTTCTTTCTATAAACTTCAGGAGGATCTGCTTGAGGAGGAACAAGACCTGGAGGAAAAGCAAGTGGATGACTAGGCCACGCAGAGTCAGGATCTCTTTGGGGTGTTGTCATCACTTGAGGAGGTCTCACCTGCTGCTGAGAGCTCACAGCTCACCCAATTACCTACCCTGCAGATTACAGCACCAACATCTGGTACAATCACCTTGACTTTACATTCTGGTAGCTACTGACTTCTCTCTGTGCAGTGCCTGCAACTCCTCCCCACATCCCAACGAAATCCAATAAAATGGATGCTGAGAAGGCTGATCCACTTGAGAAGAAGAAGGTGGCCAAGAAGGCCACTTTGACATGAGCTGAGAGATTTTCCAGTGCACTTCTGACCACAGTCTCACAAATGATTCATCACCACCTTGAGCGCATCAGATCACTTTTATTTCAAATATTTTTATATATTAGGCCTACATTGTCACATTTTCTACTCTCTGTTTCTGCCAATCAACACATGTCAGATCACTTTTATTTTTTAAATTATGTTGGTATTGTCACATTTCCTCCTCTCTGTTCTGTGTGCATCAGATCATTTTTTATTATTCATTTTATAAGACCAGTTATTCCATGTCACTTTTGTCATCTGCATGCCTTCCTGTTCCTGTGCAGGACAACCATCCAACACATGTTGGATTGGCATGTCTGATCACCGTTCATCTTGCATTGCAGGTCTCTATCTGCATGCATGACCTCAGCATCAACCAGAGCAGGGTTAACCACTTCACCAAGGTTGTTTACACCTCCAACCACCTGGCACCTCCTCATGTCAGTGGCTTCTTCATCATTCTCATCTGCCACTCCAGCTGCCCCTTCAACACCATGTGACAGGGCAGTCCTCACCAGCATCAACTTCCCAGCCTCCACTGAAGACCACATCCACACAGTCTATGATGCCCATCCCACCTACAACATGACACATCACTATATTCCTCCCCCTAGTATCACCTCCACTCACCTAACCCCCACTTCCAGTCACAAGTCTTTCAATTACTTACCTCCAATTGGTGAGCCTCTTACTGAGTTCTTTTCTTTCATCCAAATAAAGCTCTTTACTCACCCCTCTTTTGTCTAACTTCTACAACACCTCAGTATTCCAAGATCATATTTCACAAGACCACCCAGATTTGCACAACAACATGCAAGACATGGCAGCAATATGTGGAGGATTTTTCACAGTGTCAGGTTGGAGCGAGGAGGCAGGAGCAGCAGCACTGCTAGAAAATAAGGGCTGGCAAGTGAAAAAATGTTGGGTCCATGCACTTGGTCATGAAAATCTCATGGGTTCCCCATCTCATGGCAAATGTTGTGGGAGAGTGCTGATTTGGTCCACTTAGTAGAGGTGCAGTGCAAAGTTGCTGGGCACACTCAGCTGTATGGGGAAAGGGGAGGGAAGTGGGCAACGCCAGGTGGAGAGCAGATACTTTAGTATGACAAAGAAAACCAAAGTTCAAGACAAGGTTTTGACACTCAAATGGTTGTGTATGCATACATGATGATTTCACCAACCCCAGCAACACCTGCTCACCTTGCCAAGGTGCAACTCAGGAACCCATTCTTGAGAATATAAACAGGGTGAATCCCACACCCCTTCTGTGGCTGCAAAGTCAGGGCCCTGTTGGACGCTGCTGACAGGCAGCCACCATGGCCTCCTGCTCTTTGTCTTCTTCTTTGACCTGCTCTTGGACATTGCTCGCCACCGCCACTGTACAGCCCCACATCTTTTGTGATGGTTGGTTCTACTGCCCACTTGCACACTGTGGCACACACACACTGTGATGTGGCAGGACCTCTCTGCACACCTTACATGCACACACAACAGTGAGGTGCCCCATGACATCACCCTCAGGTGCAGCATTGTACAGTGCCAGCTCAAAGGCTGCAGCAAGTGGTTCTGTAGCAGCATGGGGCTCACAGCCCATAAGGGGAAGGCCCACTGCACTCCCCCACCTGCCTGTCACACCACTCTAACCATCATGGCAGTGGCTTGCCCCACTGTCTCTACCAAGCGCCTCTCCCATGCCTGCCCCAGCCATGAGGCCACAACACCCTGCTCTGCCACCTATTCCATCCCCACCACCTTCCCCTGTCTCAGCCACAGTCTCCCCATTGCCTTGTCCAGCATTACATCTCCCTGCTCCTCTTCTGGCTCACCATGGCACCCAGAATCGCCAGACCCCTTCACCAATTTCACGGCCTCTGCCACACCCTCGCCACCTTCACCCCCCACACCCACCACACCAGACAGCCCACCTGCCCCAGCCACAAGTCGATTTGTCCTTCATGTGGTCACCAAGCCCCCACATGCACGCTTACACTCCCCTACATCACAAAGTGCACCAAGGCCCCTCTCACCCTCATCATCACCTCTCAACATCACCTCACCCTCCACTCACCTGAGTTCCTGCATCACCACTGTGCTTCACATCACTGTGGGCGCTGTTGCAGCCCTTGTCATCTTTTGTGAAGATTTGAAGAGTCCACCCACACAAACAACATGGGCAAGTGCTGAGTAAGGCTCACCAACCAAAGTGGTTAGTGACTGGGGCTGCCCACCACTTTGGGCAAATGGATATGTATACCCAAAAGCTCAGAAGGGTTCAAAGTGAGTGAAATCCAGTTTAAACACCCACTCTTATTTTCTACCAGTGAGGCAGGGACACTTGGTGTTTATTGTTGGCAGAGAAACACAAGATCATGAGTTACTTCATGAGGGGAAAGTATTTCGCGGTTCTCTTGGCAATGGCGTCTCTGACATTGGGAGTGCGGAGTGTGGCAAAGGCCTGGAGCAGAAGTTGCAGCTCTTCCAGTTCCTTGAGAGTGGGTTCCTTCTCCTCCACAGCGGAATGGGAAGGATTGGCGGTCTGTTGTTGGACCTCCTCCTCATTCTCCTTCTCTTCTTGGTTGGCAGTAGGCTCTAGAATTGCCTCTCCCTTGTTGTTGGCATTGATGGTTATGGCTGCTTCTCCAAGCTTGGCCTGCTCCTCCGTAGGCTCGTGGCCCTTGTTGTCTGGGCTGGCTTCTTCCTTGCTGTCCTCCAAGGCGTTGGGGCCAACAGCTGCCTGAGCCTGGGCCTTGCCGGCACTTGGATTGACAGACTCAAGGGGCTTGGCCTCCTTGGCTTGGCAGTCAGCGGCCCCTGTGGTGGGCTTTGCCTTGGCGACCTCATGCTTGATGGCTTTGGACTTGATGGGCTTTTCCTCCTCCTTGGCTCTGAGGTCTGCGCTCGATGAGGCTTCAGCTCCATTGCTGGGTGCTTTATTGAACTCTACCTGGAGGTTTTTGCTTGCTGTTGACTTCCTGTGCTGAAACTGGACATTACTCATGAGTGGGCTAGCCTCATTGCCCAGCCAGATGAGGGTGATTTGAGGGTTTCTTGAGTACTTTCCCCTGTTGCCCTTGAAGACACTCCACACAAGGCCACTGTAGAGTACCTCATCGCCCTTGCAAACGTCATTGCCTGATGCATACTTGTACATGTAGGGTGATGGCTGGTTTTTAACTGGGGTGTTCATTGTGGGTGGCGCAGTTGAAGAAAACTTGGCTTTGTGGCCTTGCACAAGAGAGGCCTTGGCACAGCTGTGCCAAAACTTGATTGGTTGGCTGTTGGTGGTTGCAGGGCCACTGGGAGAAGGGTGGCCAATGATAATCTTGGAGTGGGGCTCCTAAAAGTCCTTAATCTGTTGTGCCCAGTAACGCCGTTTTCGTCATGCAGTTTTTTAGGGAAAACCAACAGATGGTAAAAGCGTGCAAGTGGCCTTACTTTTGAGGATAGGCAATGGCAGATCAACTAACCAGGAGTCTAGGCACTCTTGGTGTAGTTGGCGCCAACATAACATGGTAGCAGAGGATCCCAGGTTCGAGTCTGGCTAACACCACTCACTCGGGCAGCAATCGATCTCAGGAAAATCACCCCCTGGTCCGATCTGGAGGAGTCAGGTTGATGGAAAATAAGCAGACCACGGTGAGGTAGTGTGTACGGCGCCATTCTGGTCAGCTGAGCAGCCATTGAGGGGCGTGTTGAGGATAGGCAATGGCAGATCAACTAACCAGGAGTATAGGCACTTTTGGTGTAGTTGGCGCCAACCTAACACTTACAAGTACTGCTTTCTTTAACACTTCACGGGCCGGAGGGTCCACAGGGCGAGTTGGTGGTCTGGTAATCGTAGCCGTTGCAGTTGCCCGGGCGCAGGTACTGGCACACGTAGATTGGCCTGTTGGAGGCGCACCGGGCGATGCCGCAGCCCACGTACGACGTGGTGCGCCACAGGACCTGCGTGAAATGGCCGCACACGCCGCCGCTGCACTTCTTGGTGGCCGCGTTGTAGTACTGGGCCTCGCTGTCCACCCACGAGTTGAGCACCGCCTGGATGCTCGAGTGGCCCATCGCGAGGTTCTCACCTTCACACGCGTGTCATGTCAGCCATCGCACCGCGCACCGCACACGATCGCGCGAGTACCGTAGTTGCCGCCGCTGTGAGCAAAGGAGCAGCCGCTGGCAAGGGTGTTGGCGTAGTTCTGGGCCGAGGTCTGAAGATTGGTGCTCCACGCGAGGTTGGGCACGCCGTACTGCGCTCTCTTGACGTTGTGCGCGTTCAGCCTGTGTGGGTCCCCCATGACTTAGTTCACATGTGTGTGCGGTGTGTGCGTGTCATGCGTGCGGTGCGCGTACCAGGCGGTGGGATCTCCAGAGGGCGTGGTGCCGGTGGTGCTGCCAGTGGTCGAGCCGGTGGTGGTGGAGCTGCCAGTCACGGTATAGGTGGCGCTGGCCTGGAGCACACACCCGTAGCTTAGTTACCGCACGACACGACACGACACGACACGACCAACGCATTAGTGTAGGAGAACATACCTTGACGTAGCCGGTGGCGATGACGAGATACACGTTGTAGGTGCCGGCGGCGAGACCAAAGGTGCTGAAGCTGACCGAACCGCTGGCGGCCGTCACGGACTTGGCGTTGCTCGTCGACGACGACCCACTCGCGAAGATGCCGATCCACGTGCTCGTCACTACCCCACACCCAGCGTGACGTCAGCATTTTAATATTAACAATAAGAAGAAGAAGACTAAATGAAGAATGCGAGGTGGCAGTACCGTCGTCGGCCGAGTAGGTGGCGGTGAACGTCGCACCGGAGGCCCCGCTGGTCGGGCTCAGGGACAGGCGGTAGACTGTAAAAGGGCGGCCGGGCATCCACCAATTAACTAAGCAATGAGAGAAAGAAGAACCAATGGCTGCGACCCGCGATCGTGGGGGGGGGGCGAAACGAGGCGACGGGAAGGAGAACAAGACGATGAAGACGAAGAAGATATATA